>JABVXW010000211.1:0-96177 GCA_013365375.1 Litomosoides brasiliensis | reverse complement strand
ATTCCTTTATGTGGGAGGGTTTAAGATTACAACAAGGATTAAGTTATGCTACAATGATGAGAAAGGAAGCTTGTTGTAGATTCAAAAATGGTGAAATCATAGTGGTACTTATAAGGCGATATTCAAGCACAAAGGATTGGTTTAAACAGATTAAGGATTGTGTGAGGTTTATGTTCCTTTGTTAGCAGTAAAGGAGACTGGCATACAATCATCTTGTAAAATTAGGGTTAACTACAAAAGCTTGTAAATGGTAACCGATTTCGGCGTTGATAAGATGATGAAACAGACTACAACGTAAAGAATATATAGGTGTAACAATCATGACGAAATTTTGGGATTTTTTATAATTTGTGTTAGATTTCTCTCGGGTTTCCCGACAGCACATGAGCTAGCAAAGAGTTGGACAAAAATAATGAAGCCATTAATCAAAATAAAAACATAGACGAATTCATCCGGAAATTAGATCTTTTGGTAGTTCCTATTTTCATTTAAATTAATGCTCACGTCAAGTAAAAGTATCTTAAGTAACACCTACATGTCGATTATGCTTCCAGACTTTGTAAAGTGTTTGTAAAAGTATCGTAGAGGATTCATCGTTGACACCACCTAGTTCTTTTAATGTTTCGTGGTACCTGAATTAAAAATGTGCAACTGGTCTGAATTCTAATACAAGAAGTTGAAAACCATTCATTTTAAATAAGTTATTAGAGAAAGAAACATAAGCGAACAACTTAAAGCTGAAGATGTATATGAAGAAAACCTTGCTAGGGCAGCAAAATTGTGACTTAACGACTTCTGCGCCGCATTAAGCATAACTGCAAAGAAAGTGGAAAGTGTCGCTATGTTACTGTCTTTCTGGTTAAATTCGCGTAACATTTCAGTTACCTCCTTTGATTCAGTTTTGTTATGAAATGCTCTTTCAACTTCGACAACCAATTCTTCTTCTTCTACGAAAAAAAATCATGATTGGATGCTGTAAGGCTGCTTACACATAACTCTTTTTGCATAAGTGAAAAAAAGAATAGTCAGCGGCAACCACATTGTCAAAAAAATAAAATTTTATGAGTGAAAAAATCTGTAATTATGAAAATTTTTTCTGCAGACCCTATCCTGTTCTGATGTAGTGTATGGTTGAAATAGCAGGGTAAAATACTGCCCGATTCTCAACATTTTCGGAGAATCCAATTAAGAATATTTCACAGAGAAAGACAATGAATTACAGTTTAAGAAGCGGATGATACAAATAAGCATACAAATAATTAATATACCTTGGTTTACTAAAAATGATATAGAGGGCTTTTCTGGCGTTATTTCTTCGAATGAACATGGCAAGCGATCACAAATTCTTTCGTGATATGAAAATCTCATGCATTTTTCGATAACCTTAATTGTTTCATGATGAGTTTTTTTTGGAATTTAGCCACTTAAAATGGTACTGAAAAGAAATCACTAACTTCTTTCACAAAGTAGCGCCTTGGTGAATAGTCATTCAGATCCAGACAATCGTCCCAATCTGCCCATGACCAACGGTAATCAAAATTTGACATATGATAGCTGAACCAGTCAATTAATCTGAAACTGGAAATATTTCATCCAAGCGCAAACTTAACTATGAAATTCGAGTTCAAAAAATAGATAACAGTCTTTACAGTACAAGCTTTTTTGCGTTTAAAGGTGTGAAATTGAAGTGCTATGTTTAAAAAAACTTGATAAAATAATTAAATGGAGTTTCATCGTGACAAACTAACCTATCGATGCATTCAAGTTGCATTGTATCAATTCGTTGATAAAATAGTTCTGCCGCTTGGGCAATAACCTAGAAAAATGAATAGGCAATAAACCATAACTTTTATTTGCCACATTTTAATATAAAGAAATCACGACAAAAAAGAGGTGAAAAAACTAACCTGAGGCATATTCTTTATTTTACATAATTCGATCATTACACTTCCATAAAACAGAGGTCGCAATGGCGGATGTGGCAGACGGAAGAGCTGCGAAAAGATTACTTCCAAGATTATGTAGTTTATTGGTACCGTTGTTTTTTTTTGATAACTGACAAGTTGTGCTGCACTAAAATTTTAAAAATTTGTCAATTAAACCTAATTTTGAAAGATTCGAATAAATATAACGTTAAAAAAACAATGCAAGTGGGGGCAAAAATATCACCATTCTTTCCTACTGTAACAGTTATTCCTGATTATCGAACACAGTTCTTCCTCAATCAAGAAGCGTTCGATTGAATGAGCTCCAGGAAGTACTGGCCCCTGCAAATGATTCCTTTAAAATTATCAGATACTAAAAAAAATGACCAAAGGAAAAGTATAGAAATATAGATAATCACTCCATCTGGGCAATCGGCATAGTCGAAAAAACGAAATATAACAGTTGGCAACGGATATACCATCATTGACGTGTGCGGTGGTGGAACAAATCTGCAGAACAGTAGCATAAATTAAAGTATAAAATTTCCTTCTGGAGAAATCATACATAGCAAATGATAGCAGACTTTCAATCGCAATTAGCTGCACTAACTATGGAGGCCTTTGTCGAACATGCGACATTTAGTAATACTGCTAAAAACTTCTACTTTGTTACTTTTTTGTGAAAACACATGATATTTAAAAACTGGCCGTTAGAGTTACACCAAAAAAATTAATAGTGCCTCTTACAACGGTAAATTATGCGCAACTGCACTGGCCAAAGAACTATCAAATGCTACATAATATCGTGAAATATGCCGCTCAACCCAACCATCATCCCGTAACTTGGAAATTTGAGTCCATAGATTATCCAAATATTCTTCCTGTTCATGTTCCATTGCTGACCAAACTTGAAGCAGCTTAATGTAAAATAATTTGACAATAAGAAAAAATGAATTAAGAAGCATGAACGAAACCAATGGATTTGGTAAAAATAATATGGAATCAAATCTGCAACGTAGAAATCATAAGAGCTTAATTACAAGTGAACTATGAATATACTGTGTAGCTTTAAAGTCAACAATTCTGCCTATGTTTGCTCAATACTTGTCACTCATATACCAAAATCTCAGCCTTATTGCACCTTCTTTCTCTACTTCAAAAGGTCATTGCAAGCCTGAAGAATATATGCTGACATTATCGCTCTAACCATACCATTTGCGCCTTTATTAAACTTACTAATCAATATAATTTGCTAGAGTTCTACCTTAGCGTAAGATGTACTCCTTTCGAGCATATATTTATCAACACCTTCCAAAAGATTATCAAGCGGTTCCTTCTCTCTATCATTTAATTCAGGCCCCGCCCATGGAAGACTGTGTAGTACAGCATAGACAAACCAGTCGCTTCGAACCTGGAAAGATAAACACTTTTTTAAAATATAACTAAAGAAAAATAAATCGATTAGTTTTACAATCTACATCAAATTAACAAATAGCATTACGCTTTTTTATCTAGCCTTCAAAATTTTGATGGAAGCGATTAAATCATTTCTTTACTGTATTTACTGTATTCTTTACTGTTTACACTGTAATACACATGCTCGTATTTTCAGATACCGTACTTGTGGGATATTTTCTTCACAAGCTGCTTCCATGAAGCTTTCGTAAAACTCTACCAAAGAACTGGACGAAACAACATGACAGTTAACCATATCAGCTAGAAATGTGACCTGGAAAAACACACAATCAACGATGAAAAATTATTAAGGCAAAAAGTGCATATAAATGTATATAAATTTAGAAAATCATGAACTTACAATATGCAAAGCATGAATGAAATCAGCAGATATAAGCTTGTCCCGCAAAACCTTCAATAATTGATGCAGAAGCTAAAAACTTAACCAAAATCAATTTTATTATGACGATTAAGTAAATTATACTGTTTAATTATTATAATATTTTGTTTTTCCAAAATAAACTTACGGTACCTCGAAACCAAATTTTTGCTTTTTTGAATTCAACAAGCCCGCAAGAGTTGAATACACGGTTATTTCCTCTGGTAAATAACATACGCTATAATAAAAAAAGGTTTCTATTAGTAATCAACAGTATTTAGAAAATTCTTCAACTTTATTCACATAAAAAATATTGAAAGATTGACCGTTGTACGATGATATCGATAATCCGTTCCATATCAGTGATCAGATAGGTACCCAGTGATTGTGCCAAGCCTTCCAAACTAGATTCCATAGAAGAATTATTCTAAATCAACGTCAATAACATCATTTAGAGTCCGGTAAAACTGTAACACAGCTGAATCCATGTCATACAACCATTCCCGTTTTTCTTTTGGAGTGAACCTTACCTTCTCACCAATACGACTGATAAGTGATTCTAAATGTACATCCGATTCCGTTCTTTCCGGGATAGTTCGCCGTCTTTTGTGATAACCATCACTATCTAAAAATCTTAATCAATAATTACTTATTAAAACTAAAAAATGACAAGGCATGAACATATTTCCCTAATTTCAATCATGAAATAGATATTAAAACTAATGAAAAGTCAATAATCAACGAAAGTAATAAACAAAACTTATTTCACGATAAACAGTACCTTCATCATCAATACGCCTCCTTCGATCGTGATCACTGTACGGTAAGTGAATCATCTTTAGGTGCTATAAAAATCGGTACCAAATAATCAGCAGAACATCCTTTATTCCTTATAAAGCTAAATGGTCATTCGAAAAGATAGAAAGAAAACGGGATAATCTATGCAAATGAAAATGCGTTTACTAAACGTTATTTAAAATTTCGTTTTAACTCCAACGACGTTGGAGTTAAAACGGAATTTTGTTAAAATATCGTGGAATATATCCACAGCTTTCACAAAGTTAAAAATTTGGGATCTCAAAAGGAAGAGAAACGCTAACCTTTTAATTTCTCAATCAGAAAAAGTTAAGAAGTACCAGCCCTACAACTAGAAACGACCGACAGGAATTGGCTTCTCGAAATGTTGACGATTAATAACTTACTTTACTTTATTCGTCACCACCGAAAAAACACAACTCCGCAGTACTTATTATGAAGATAATTTCCACCTCTTGCAAAATGGCAAATGAAATAAAAGTACTATTTTATTCATATAAAACATGTCTTTCACCTGTAACAGCGCAAAAATTTGTACAGTTTGCAATAACTGTAACATCTTTCAAATTAAATGAAAAATGGAGAACAAATTGACAAAAATATATGACATGCGACAATGAAGCAAATTTTCATTTTAAAAAATAAGTTAGACAGAAAGTACGGATCCATAAAACATATAATAATCGCATTTCTTCGAAATTACTGAAACAACTGAGCACGATTATTCAAAAGAAGGAATAAAGAGAAGCATGCAGATAATCTCCAATTGGCCAAAACAAACATTGCTGCGATAAGTAACAGAAGTTTTTGCGTTGTCGGATGACGACGACGAAAGAGCGACAAACAGAGCTTAGTACAAATTTATTGAAACACTTCTCAGAACATCAATATTAAAGTTTCGTGAAATCCTTTATACCAAGCTTTCGTAATTTTTCGTAAGCCTAAAAAAACAGACAATTTGGAGTTGTGTCAAAAAGAGAAACAAGAATATTTTAGTAAAAATTTTTACCTTGTCGTGGGTATCTCCGTCATCCATAGTAACAACTGGCATTTTGAATGCAGCTTTATAAAGTTCTAAAGCCTCTTCTTTTTGACCGAGTCTGGTTTTCACTTCTGCTAAATACCACAAATTCGAGGAATCATAATTCGGCTGAAACCAATGTCTTTGATACATACATTATTAAAGGAACAGATTTACTGAGAAAGGATCGCCCCTAAGAATGTTCTAATATTCTTAAAATATAAAGTTTTACCTTAATAAACTCAGCTTTTTGAAAGCATCTCAAAGCGTCATCGTATGTCGCTGGTGGAACTGATCCGCACAGTGTCCTAACTATTACAGCTTTCCATGACGACAAATCCGCATATGTAAAGTACCACACACCTAAAATCATGAAGCTTCTACAGCTCACAAAAGAAATCTTTCAACAACAGGATATAACCTGTTCCCTAAGAATCCTATATAGCAAATAAATACGAACCAAGTGCATGCCAAGTAGTTGCATCAGAAGAATTTACATCAAGTGCTTTTTCAAGATGCTTGCGAATTTCGAAGGATTGCCGAATCTGTTCTCTAGTACCTTCATATTCCGATACATAACTCAGCACAATGGCATACCTAAACATAGATCATCGAAAAAAGAGAAATACCCTACGTTTGTTTTGGAAAATTTTTACTTTTATGACCATTATCTCAATTTCTTGTCATTTAATTTTATCAAAGGATAGAAAGTGATTAGGAAAGGCACTTCAAATTATTCATAAGAATCAAAAGATACCGTGCATAAGTAAATCACCAGAAAAGAGAGAAATTCTTTTCTTCAATTAAATCTTATCTAATATTCTAATCTTATATTTCATCTAATGTCATCCCGAAAAACCTTCCACTATTCAGAGCGTAAACCAAAGGGTTAAAAAAAACTGCTAATTGCTTCTTAAATCAGGAACAACTGGAAGCATACCGCTGACAGATAACCACTATATAACTAGCAAAACTTGAGCTCTTCTATTTAAAATCATTTGACCTAGTTATGAGTGAAATCAGCCTGAATATAATTGTGAATACTTCTTGTTCGTTTTAAAGAGCAGTGCCGACAACTAACCATTTATGAGCCTCCCAACACGATTCTTCACCTTCATTATCAAGTGCCTTCTCAGCCATTTTCAAAGCATCATACATGAACCGTTTTTTATCATCTTTATCCTAAAACATGTCTGAAAGAGATAAGGCTAATGCCATCAATTATCACAATAATTTTGAGCGACAGAACCAAATTGCAGCTGTCCTACAGCGCTATAATTTAATCGCACTAAAAATACCTTGCAGTCTCTGTTAAGCTAGAATTTAAATAACCTTAGACATTTTAGCTTTTTCACATAATACTCGAGCCAACCGCCAAAGCATTTGTGGATCGCTACTTGATGAAAATCTGTAAAAAACTGTGGTTATGCCGAACGTTTAAATTTCAAATTTTATTTTAGAAAAGTGATCGAGAAGCCACGTGTCCAATAACAGACCTCCTCAAGACATTGTAAGCGTTTTCGATCAAATAAACGCCATATAATACATCTGCTTCTTGTTTGAAACGTTCTAGTTTTGACGTTTCCTCAGAGGCATCATTTTTATCTGATTTTTTGCCGAGAAAAGGTATTAATGCGGCACCTGAAAGGAATAGATGATATGGATGTTGACAATCTGAATAAACTAGACCAAAAAAACAGTACAAAGCTGATATTGGTAAACTGTCTATCAATACATTTGTATTGAGACTGAATATCTAACGATGAATGGTTAGTCGAATTACCTGTTGTACCGATAGCAGCAGATCCTAGAAGAGCTCCTTGTACTCTCTTGTATGCACTGAATCTTACCTTCGTCGCAGCTCGTACACCCTGAAGTGCGGTCTCGAAAAAACTAAATCAGAAAGTGTCACTAATACAAATTTCAGAACTAATAAAGAGAAACCAACCCTGATAGCCAGTATCCTACCATCAGCCAACGATACGAGTAGTGATGATCGTATAAATGTTCTAGTCAACATGCGGCTAAATATGATCGTACGTAACTGCAACATGCAGAAACTGAAGGATTTAATGGAATCGGACGAGATGAAATCACTCCACTCCTATTATGAATACTCATTTTCTCTTACATCATCTGTGAGGTCCAAGAAAAGTTGCAACACAAGGCCTTATCTGCCACACCCCACACGTGGTACTCTTTCACCTTCCTGCTTAAAACTAGTGGAAGCGGGATATAGCGCGGCCCGTTCTGTCTTACGACAACGCTGAACTTCCTTACCATTTGTAACAATAAAATATAACGTAGGGTACATGCTGTGTGCGTACGTATGTAAGGCATATCAGGTGCCATCTGTAACGTGTGATAAACCTGTTATACGTGGATTCGGTAGTCAAGAGAAATGTGTGAAATGCATAAGACGATGCATGAAGCATTGAAGCATCGAATGTAGTTTTTTTTGAAATTGTAAAATAAAGTGTCAGTCTTGTAAAGAAATAAAACAAGAAAAAATGCCACAACAGAGTTAAAAATTGGTCTGCTTCTTTTTTTTATAACCTAGAACTAGAACCAGTAAAGTATCCGAACTCCTGAAATTTCCGCCTTTGTTCTAAAATGTCTTACGAATATTCGTCACTTAGGCAGATGCTACTAATTATCAGAGTAATTTGGAGGATTGTATACTTCCATGCATGTAACGTCACATACATAAAGCGTAACGCCAAATGTCTCACTTCAAATTAACGAACCGTGGCTTAATCTGCAAACCTTAAATCATGCGTTGGTAATACAGGATGTCAAAGATGGGATTTAAAGTTTGATTTATGATAACTTTGTAAAGAAAGGCAATGTAATGAGCATAAAATGATGCGTAGGTGAAGGATGCGAAAATATAGTATTTCTGAATGTCGTGTCTCAACGACTATCACCACAATGGATATGTTTTATCCGACGTCAAACTATAATTAAACTGTTTATGGAATTGTCAAGCTCATTTCAATTAACAGTTCAGTCTTAGCTGGTTCTTAGTGTCATTATACTTCAACTATGCTAAATATTACTAATACGCTCACATGGACGTTCGAAAGCATAATAGGACAATAATATCGGTAGCGAAAAATAGACATTCTTTACAGAAGTAAATGTATAAATGATATAACCACTTTACACTAAGTAATTGATCATTTTAACCGGAAAAGAAATCTCCTATCCTCGTGAAATGGAAATAAAATTTCGATGGCTATTCCTAAAACAAAGAAACCATAAATCATGGATTTTGGTGATATTACTTCGCATCTTATATACATCGCAGGACGCACAATGCGCCGTATAGGAAGGAGTTCCAACTATACTATTTCAGTAGTAAAATGATGAATGTTCCTAATTACTCAGTAAAACGGTTAATTTTAAGCAAATATAAAACACATAGGTAACTTTGTACCTTCAAAAAAATACTACAGTCATACAAAATCAGAATACAAAAACGTAGAAAAACAGTAAGATGAGTATAATATTCAATACTATCAAGACGAATGTAGTCCGCAGGATGCGATTCGACACGAGTCGTTGCAACAAATAACATACTGAAAATAAACCTATTTTCAATTTCTTTTGGAGGAATACTGATAATTCTCAATGGATAAAGAACGAAACAAAAACTGTTTTGAAAGGATAGAACTGGTTAACCAGTTTGGAGACATGTCAGTGTGTCATCTTTTCTTCTCTGCTCTAACGTGATAAAAAAAAACTTACCGTATTGTATAAGTCCTTGATTTCGTAAATTAAAGTCTTCATTAGATCGACCCTTCAAATCCTGCGCCACTGAACGTGTTAAAGCTGTAGACCATAGATTGGAAGCACTTAGTTCATTTTCAATTTTGTCATCAACAAATCGTCGTCCATCTTCATGATAATCGATCTTTTGCTTCTGCAGTCAGAAATTCAGCAACACTGTTCAGCGTAAGGCTGTTAAGTAGTTTGCAAGATGAGATTTTATTTCTAAGCATAAGAGATACATCCTCAGGGTATTATTGAACTCTTACGTGTTGGAAAAGACAAACCGTTTCTTATAGAAGACATTTTTTTTAAACATTAGAACTGACAAAATTTCTCAACTCCAATGCTGCAACAGATTTTCAATAATGAAAAAAAAAATATTGCACGCGTAGGTAGTTTGATGCAGATTTCCTTCGCTTTGTAACAGAAGTCAGCGTGTTCCAAAAAACAGTTCTCTCAGATTTCTGTCAATCATCTACTTTTCCGAAACCTTTGCACACGGGTCATCGACTGATTTCGGATTTAACGCCCTCTATTCGCATGGAATACACTTTGAAAATAATAAAAACTTCAAAGGAATTTCTAAAGTCATTGGGAACCACAAAAGACAAACTCTACACTTCGACAATCACAACCACAAACTGTTTTAGAAATATTGACATTTCGAGTCTTGATGTTTTCATTTCTTCACTTTGTTATTACCTATCTGCAACAATAAAAGCAGAGGCAACATCAAATCTAACATTTTAATGAAACGAGAAATTAAGTTCAACAGCTAGAATAATGACTGAGTAAACACAAAAGTACCTGAACAATCAAGCAATCAAATTGAAGTTATGCGGTTCGGAAAGTATGGAAATCAGCATCAAAATATATTTAAAATTCTCGGAGATTGTTAGGAAATGATCTCACAAACCGATACAGCAGTCTCTTCGTACAACAACTAAGAAAAAAGCGAATGTTCGGAAAAGAATAAGGCCTTACGGTGCCACATGTGAATAAAGTTTTCTTTCCCTTGGCCTTCTGGAATTCAGCCAACGACACTGGCTCAACCGGACCATTAAAGACATGCAGCATCGTTGCTATTACTTTACTCAAACACTGCAAAAACTCATGATCAAGATGAAAATGGATCGAGTAGAAATTTACAGAAAAGTGGTACTTGTAAAAAATTTTTAGCAAGGATAGCACGACTTTAAAGCACTCTGTATTCTGTTTTTTTTAAGCTTAACAGTTCTTAAAGAACACTGTCAACCATTGCAGTATGAGTTTAAAAATATAAACTAATTTCAAGTCCATCCATCGTCTTCAATCTTCGCTTCAATGCAATTTATGACCTTATAAACTTGATTAAGGATGAAAAGAATAGTAATACGTATGTTCAAAGTCAGATTTCTAACATGTCTTTATAAACTCGTCATCAAAATCAAACACACCCAAAACGAGTATAAAAATTGATTTAAAATTAATTTTCGATAGCAAAAAATTACAGACGGGAAAAGGATGAATTTATAACAGTATTAAAACACTCAAAAACTGAACCTGACAACATGCTTCATTTTGCAAAGAAATTTCTAAAGTTAAAGTGAAACGTACACAAAGAGGAACAGTTCGCAAGCAAAAAAAAGGAAAATTGTCGAAAAGAGACATTTTTTCCGACAACTACTTGGAAAGAAATGGTGCGAACTGATCGATAAAGGATGGAAACTGCGCGGAAATTCTTCAATTTCACTCTAAACTGTAAAAACAGAGGAGAGAAAAGTATAGAGAAAAATTTAATTTATTGCTGAGATAGGAAACATTAACAACGACCGGTTTGACATGAAATTCAATTTTTCTTACTTCTACCATCATTGTTTTCTAAAGTAAAATAAAGCAATCAATCAAAAAATGAAGGGTACAAAGTTAATTTATTCATTTTATTGAGTCATGACGTCACAGATGAGCTTTTAAAGTTGAGGAACATGATTCCGTAACCTGGAAAAGGAAACTAAAAAAAATATCATAAACTGCGATGTAAGTCATAAGTAGTGTAAGCCAATAAAAAATTAGAAACTGTACAGCAAGACGAAGTGTTATAGTGACTACCAAAAAAGTTAGAAAAATGGTAAGAGTCAGACATCATAACTTCGACAAACAGTCAAATGTCCTTTGCTCAGGTCGATTTAAGAATTGCGGGTAATGGTATCGCACCAAATATTCGTGAAAATTGTTCCATTGCATTCTTGGTAGCAGATACATAAAAGATGTTCGTTTCCACTTGGTCTAAAAACAAGATCAACACATATATTTAGTCACTTTCTTGAATGCTACAAGCCAGTCTGAACACTAGTTTGATGCTATTTAGTTGTCTTGCATTTTTTGTTCCAATAAATTTTTATCCACTTTCAGAATCCTAGCTAAAACATATTTTTCTCCGCTGCATTTTGTTCTCAATTTCGTGCTTTAAAAAATTATATGAAAACATCGGAAAATTGCAAATTAGTTAATTATTTCCGTACATCGCAAAGCAAGAACCATCAGTGTCAGAAACTAAACTTGAAGTATATAAAATGTAGAAAGAAGCAATGGCCGGGCATTTTCACAAACTGCCCATAATTTAGTAAAATTCTCTCGAGTTTTAAAATAGGAAAATATAATGAATATCGTATGAAAGAACGCTTACAGTTTAAATGAGGTCAGTTAAACCTTTTTGAATAATGAAACACAATAAAGCTCAGAATTCACCATTATCAAACAAAGACTTTTTTCGGAGTGTCCTAGAAGTTAATTTTTGAATACGAATGCAACTGCATAATTCCAAGATTCGAACTATTTCCAACAACATTCGTGGCTGTAAAACATAAGCGAAACGTTTCTTCAATTCATCGACAGGACAGCCGGGAAGATTAATAATCGAAAACAGGACACCTTCTGCCATCCACCTTGAAATAAAAATTCCATCTTACCAGTCTCATGTACTTGGAGGCAACCATCTTAAATATCTATATAAATCCACATAGCAAATAAAACTTAAAAATAACTCACGTCTCGAGATTTTTTTCTGAAATGCGGAAATATTGCGATTTTAAAGTAAATTACAAAAGAAAATTTTTGAACCACTCGAAAGATTTCGTTCGAAATTATTTAGAACGATTTAACAAATCACACCTCACAGCAGGTGCATGAATTTCGCCCGATGGCGTACACCAAGGGGCTGGAACATAGACAAGCTTCCCATAAGGAACAAGCCAGCAGTCGCTGTAAGCCGGAAGTACAAATCGCATCGTATCAACACCAACGGTTACCAACTGCGAATCTGTTTCCATCTGCTGCACAATCGAGTTTATCACTGATCCACTGCTTTTTAAAATTATCTGAAAATGCAAACGCAAGATGAATGTTTCTAAATAACATTTCACTGCGATAAAAAGTAGACTAAGATATTTATTGGCTATATGTTTCAAAACTTTGGCCAAAAAGGGCTCAACATTATAAGAACTCTCAAAACTAAAGTTTAATCTTTTTTCAAAACTTGATCATTTTCTATTAATTTCAAATACTTACGGTTAATTCCTCAACCGACATTCCAATAAATTTCGATTCTTTGATCGCTGTATGAACTCGACGCAAAAATGAACGTGAAGAGACAGATTGTAACATTAAGTAATCATCAAAATTAGTGTTCTGTATCATTTCTAATGAATAAGTCTGCTTCAGTGAATTTAAAACGTGTTGTAAATCAGGTACGTCACATGATGTGCACTCTCCTTCGGGTTTAATCGTTATCCGCTCCAAATGCAAATCCGCTGATTCCAAATAGCGTAACTGTTTAGTGGCGTTCATAATTTGCTTAAAATTTTGGTTGTTATAATTGTTATAGATACAAGTTAAAACTTGCCAGTATCAATATCACAAAAGTTTCTAAACATGAATAATGAGTACACACATTTTCTAACTTATTAAATAAATCTTGCGATTACTATTAATCATAAAATTGAACAATAAGGAATAAAATTGATTACCTCCTAACTCTCAAATTGCATCCACTGAAAATGTCAGTGCTAGAGATAACGAGAATAAAACAAGGAAAAGAGAAGAAGGAATAAGGTTGGTTGATTCTCACTATATATCTCAAAAACTAATGCGTATAACTAAAACCTTGTTACATACTTCTTGAGAAGATGCGTCAAAACATTCCAGTACATTATCATCCATCGTTATTTTCAGTAATGGCTAAAAAACACAATTTTAATAATTTTTGACGTTAAGGTTTTAAATGTAAAAAAAAAAGAAATTCAAGACAAAAATTTTCTAGCTACTTCTAATGATTTTCTAATGTAGGAAAATAGTATGGAACTTTCAAAAAAAAGCATTTCAATTTACTCCTGCAAAAAAACATCTGGTAGCAGCCGCAACAGTGCCAGCTGTATCATCATCTGCAGCAAAACCTGTGCCATGTTCCATTTCTTCGATAGATTCAGCGAGTTGTTCCAGCATATCTGGATGGAAACGATGACTGAAGAAGTGCCGGAAGCTGAAAGATATATTTTCATCTCTGACGTTAAATTTCAAAAACCCCACTATTAAAAATTATTCAAATTTACTTGAATGATAATGTCGCCTGACTTTTCCAAGAAAATTTTGAATCTTCAATAGGGAACCGTTGTCTGGTAATAAGGCCGTCCACACGAAGCTGTTCGAGTACCCTTGTAACAGTTGAAACACCCAACTTCTCAAAAATGCATTCCATACTTTTATCCGTTAAATCTTGCTCACTTATTAAGGCTCCCTGAAAATAAATCCTCACGTCGGAAGTAATGCTTTTGTACGAAAATTTTTTTCAATTGTAGTAGCTCACGTTTTCTAGGACTCGGTCACTTTAAAGGGGTTCCTCTTTAATAAAATTTTTCTTGGAAATTTTAAAAGCTATTCATATTAAAAAAAAAACCAGTCAGCACGATAATATAACAACTGAGTTCTTGCTTTCTTGAAATTAAGCAAATTTACTACGAAAATATAACGTAATAAAAACCACATGCCACAATAACGTTGAAAGCAACACAGTGACGAATCTGGTTTGGATCCTTCGGTTTCTGCGATCGTATCGGCACTGCCACAGTTTTTTGCACTTCTGTGCATATGTTTATTTTACCAATGCTCATAAATTTCTCGAATGATTCATCACCCTCGCTGGTCTTTGGTAATTTCTCTGATTCCCTCAAATACATAATTTACAGTTTTCTACACCAAAATAATGAAACCAGATTTTAATCAAAACCTTTGATAAGATTTTTGATGTAATATTGTTTTCGGAAGATTACATTTATGTGACAGAAAATCTGAAATTTATTTTACATAAATAGTAGTCGCTTCGCCTTATTGAAAGCCTCAATAAAAAATTTCTTTTTCAAAGCCGGATCCGAAATTGGATGAAAAGCGAGCTGGCTTCGTAAGGCCCTCATTTCCTGAAAATTTGCGATTTGATTTTGAAACCATAGAATAGAAGATTTACTAATAACATTTTATTGTTTAGGAAGTACAATTTGAATGAAACTAAACCTTGAACGAAGCCAAGTTCCTGACGATCCGCTGCAGATATGTCACGCGCTCAGCACGCTTCATTTCACGAACTCCAGCAGCCATTAAACTTTGCACTGTTTTAGAACGCGCTTCCTAAAATGTTAAAAAAAGGTACTAAAAAACCTTGGAATTATTTCATTGTTGGCTCAATTGCCATAGTAAACAAGCATTTGCGAGAAATCGTATAAACAATTTGAACATCAGGAACAGTATAATGGTTGTATATAAATAATACCTGGACATTTTCATGCATAATATCTCGAAGCACAGCAGGTTCCAACCAGAACCGGTACATCGGATTCAAAAAGAAGCCGACGGCTCGAATGAGGATCAACTAAAAAAAATGTAGAAAGCTTTAAAATTCAAAAAGTAAAAACTTATACGGAAATTACCATATTGCGTTCCAGTGAAGTAAATCTATTTCTCAGATGCACACGCCGTTGCTCTGAAATAATGTCGACTTCATCATACGGACGTTTCTTCTTTCCTTTAAGTGGCTTCGAACCATAGCTGCTACTTCTACGACCAAGAGAACCAGGATTTGCTCGCACTAATACATGATTCTCATTGGACATTCTACAAAAAAGTAAATTTACTTATTTATGCACTAATAATTGACACATTTTTATGTAAAATTAACAGCTTTGTTTATAGTTTACTAGGGTCTCTATTGCAGTTCTTGAGAAATGGTCAGTCAAAAGATATTAATCAAGTATTGCATCCGAAATTTGATCTGCTACTTTGTCTGGATGACGAGCTGATTAACCGAATTCATTTTCAAGCTATCAAACAAAATAATCCAGTCTCGAATTATGAACAGCTTTAAAGTCTTTGAACTAAGGCAATAAGGTAAGAAAAATAATTTTTGTTCAGCTTGTTATGAAATACTTGTGAACTGATCGCATCAGTTTTTGAAAGGAAATAACTATAGCTTTTTATTGAGAAGAAAACTTCCTAAACTTCTTTATTTACAAATACAAGAAAAAAATAAATTTGATGGAATTAGATTTCGCACCTCTGAAAGATGCCACTCTCTGGTGGTACTAAAGCTCTGAAATAAATATTCCACGAATTTTGGTAATTTTTAACTCGTGACTCAACAACGGATTTCCATTTTTCAGTTGTTCGACGCCATTCGTGCAAAAACCAATTGACAAATTCTATCGGTCGAGGATTGAGATCCCAATGTCTTCTTAAATGTCTGTAAAAGCACAGTAATGAAGAAATAATTAAAAACAAAATGAAAGCTAAAAAAATTAACTCCTAAAGAAAATTTCATAAATGCTTATATCGCTAAAACAAGAAAGAGCGCAAAGAGGTTGTGAAACTGCGCTTATTAGTTTTAAATAATGACTGCACTCTATCAGATGAAAGAAAGTTTTGTTTCTATAAATCCATTTAAAAATGAACTTACATAAAAAATGAAGAGTCAAAACCAGCACAGCCATCATGAGGCAAAACAGGTGAAAAAGATGTTAAAATGTCTTCAAAAGGTTTTACAATTTGAGATCGATCAAACATCCCGATTGTATACTTTTTGTAAATCCGCACATCTTCTTGCTGAAAACTATACAAAGTTACTCAATAAAATTAATTCCAAACGCATTTTGGTAAAATAGACCAAAAATAAAATTAATGAATTTGGTTCCCTAATTGTTTATTTTCATACTACATTTTTTTGTAGAGACAATAAACAAAAAATTTTTGTTGTAAACGATTTTTTAGTGTTTTAAAAAATATTGAAGCACTCCAAAACTTCAATGAAACTTAAGATTATTTCTGATCTATTTTTTGATCTAAACTTAAGAACCCAAAATCACTAAAATTAGGGAATTTTTTCCCATTTTATGAAAATTTTTTTCGCCGAAAAGTCAGAAGCAGTGATAAAATTGAATGCACGAGATAAATTGGAAAAAAATTAACTGGTATTTCCATCCTAAACGATAATGGTGTGCTTTGTACAATTGCTCGTAGGTGATGCCAATAACAGATTACATTCTGTAAATGGTTATAAAGATTAAAAAACTGTATAACCAAAGAGAGAATATTACAGGATTGTTTTTCAGCTACTCCTTCATTCAGTCACAAGAAAAATTTTAAAACATAAGATATGGAACCACAAATTCATTATCCCTGCACATTATCGATGAAATTATTGAATTTGTTCCAGACTTACATCCATTGTGTCGAATGTGTATTCATATTTGGTGTACTGATCGATTGGCATTGATACACGACAGTATCCCTTCTGTGAAGTACTTGTATCACGCAAATAACCATTACGAGACAGATAAAAATATTGCTGAAAAATGAGGGATCGTGAAAATTAAAATATAAATTTACTGTCAAAATTTTCCAACAGAAAAAAATCTTACCAATTCCACACTTGTCATTTTTTTTGCATCTACAGTCGGACCTACTCTCGCTAATCCGAAACCACATAAAGTAAGCAAAATATGCTCCAGCTAAAAAACAAATGCGAGAAGTTGCAGACATCAATTAAATTTGTAAAAACTAAATTCAAACTGCAAATAATGCAAACAAATAAAAATCAGTGCATTAATTGTTTACAATGTGTTTGTAAAGTTTCCCATAATCTATACCTGCAGTACAGCCTTTTTATTGCCCAACAACTTCATACGTATATTTATTGGGAGGTCACTAATTAACATATGCCGTAAAACTGGGTCTCTCAAATAGGATTCGATTACATCCACCTAAAAAACATCGGAAATTTGTTTGGGTATGATCAAAAATTAAATGGTTTGATTAATATCACTTTTCGCAAAAATTAGGAAGAATGGAAAAAAATATAAAAGTAAAATATTTATATTGAATTACCTTATTCTTCATGTTCACAAATAATACGTATATCGATAATGGCAGCACATTTATCAGATCTTGCAATAGGAACCATCCATGTGGTAAGTCTTTGTGTGGTGGTATAGGTGGTACGAAACGATATGGAGATTCATCATCTACATATACCGGACACTGGTTTACTGGCATTCCCTGTCCAAGCGCTTGGTAAGGTGGAAACCTGTATATATTAACACAAGTCGAATAAAATCTAAACAATAAATAAATACTCAATAGAATAAATTTAAAAATTTTTGAATTCCATTTTTTAAAAAAAGTCCTTACTTGAGAAACAGCAAACCAATTCTAAAACTAAAAGTGATAAATATCTTGACAATTTGATAAATCACTACATTTTATCAGATAATTAGGTGTAAAAAAAATTCACTGCCCATCCCAATATATCCAAAATCTAAAGAAATCTAATATCTATAAATGTGACCACAAATTTCTGCCCAGTTCAAAAGTACCCAGCTGAATACTTATCAGATAAAGCCAAGACAGCTTCATTTTACTGCTTTGTGTTTAAATAACATACTTTAAGTGTTACCTACTACTTTATTTGAAATGGCTCGGGTTTAGGTTTTAAAATCCAATTTAACACTAATACGCTACATTACAAATATGATTTTTCCTGAATTTAGAATGACGTACTTTTTTTGGATTTAAAAAGTACTGTGTTCACACAGCAATATCGTAAATATCGTAAGAAGCAAACCTATGCAAGTACGGTTCGAGTGACATTAAAACTAAAAGTGAAGTTAATTAAAATCCATTTACCTCTGCCATACATTCGGCTTTGTTCCTTGAGGCAATCCATATAAACAGTGCCATACCAACTGATGTATTATATAACACCGAATCATTTTAGTTTGTTGACCGTATATATCATTAGGTAGTCGAGTGTTCATTGGCAACTTTTCACTACTTGTTGAAGCAATAGGTGGGACTAAATTTGAACTACTTTCATCCACTGAAATTGCATTTTCATCTATACGTTCACTCTGTTTAAGAATAATTCCTGTTTCATTCGTGACATCTGACGGATCATCTTGAAGTCCGAAGTGATTTTCTATAGCACTCTGCAAATTTATAAAAATTTGACTGAGAAGATTCTAAATAATAAAAATATATGACAAGAAAAGAAGCTATGGAAAGCAAATTACAACATCACACGAGTTCCTGGGATAATTTTCAACAACAAGTAATTTGGTTATATTTCGACAAAAAAGTATGAATAATATTAGCGTCGATGAAAGTTTGGTTTACGTATTTAAAAAAGTACTAAAAAAGATAGGAATTTTTATCCTAAAAAACCCTATTATCAAAAAAGTGATCATTCCGGTTAAACTTTCGAGTTTTGAATCCTACATAAAAAAAACTCACTGTTAGCAATAAAAAAAAACAGTATATTTCAAATAACTGTTCCAGGACTAAAAAAACCGACGATTCCTACGGAAAGCTATACGAAATCCAATTTTTAAATACATTCAAAGTTAAAGAAAGCACTTTTACAGTTTTAAATACTTTTCGTTTTATAACGACCCAATCGATGTACAGAATTATCACAAGTCCCTTCACAATCGGTCCTAGTAACTATAACTCTATTCTCGGACAAAATCACAAACAAATTACCTTGGGAGTAAATAAATAAACAAGCTATTCTTTCAAAAAACTAGTTAACTATAAAAAGACGACTTAACTGTAAAAAGCCGAAAAAAGATCATTTGTTAAAGCATTAAAAAAACTATCATTACTATATGTGTTATCAATGGAACCAATGTATGATCAGTAAATTTTGTACATGGGATTGCTGCTCAGGAAAAATTATGGATAAACGTCGCATCATTTGCAATCGAAACATCGCCATTCTCTTATCAATCGTCATTTCATTCAAACTATCATTTTCAAGCATTTCCTGCAACTCATTAAACTGCAAGAATCATTCATACTTTTCATAAGAATCGATGTTATTTTTGGTCTATTCTCATGACCATTTCCTTTTGCATGATCAACAAATTTCGTACATGAAAATAGAAGTAACGTATTGGTATGATTTTCCTTTTACAAAATAATGCCCATCGGCTAAACTGAGCTTGTAAAAAAAAACCATTTCATATGTTTGTGGTAGTTCTACGTTTATGTCACATATTTTGGAATTGGTGATCATTCGCAAAAACTGCTTTGTGAATAAAATTAAGAATGAAATTTGAGAACAATGAGGGTAGACCAGGCCATATGAAATTGATAATAAAAAAGAAAGTAATGTATTGCTATGATACTTGCTTTATTAATAAATATATGATGATAGAAACTTACAATATCTTTCGGGGTAAAATCAGGTGATTTGTCATCACTTTTCTCTAATTTTTGACGACTGTGTCTGCAAAATTATACGTGTGAACTCTGATATTTTTTCATTTTGATATTGTTATAAATCGATGATTAATAACCAATTAGAAAAAATTAGTTGCACTATAGCAGTTCAATGTTAAAATAATATTTAAAAATGCATTTACTGTTCATGAATTTTGGCCTGGAACTTCAAGCTCGATTTCATTTTTTAAGAACAAAGGCGAGAAACAAGAAAAAAAAATTACGTTAGAAAATAATATAAAAATAGTAAAAGGAATATTAAATGACCAGAGCAGTGAGTCCACAAAATCTGTGCATTCCTTCTTCTAATTATAACAAACCTTAACTGTCCATGTGGGAATACACGTCCCCTTTCATTATATTCACTGATAGTTATACGAATAGCTGCTTCCACTTCGGGATGTGACGCTTCAGCTATGTCACTTTCGGTAATAACCAAAATCTGCAATTGAACTATATTTTAATAAAATTATAAGGAAAATCAATGATACTTATTGATCAAAAGTGATTCTACCAACCACTACTGAACCTAACTTCGGTGACGATATTCACAGGAAATGACAGTACTGATATCTGCATATTCAGAAAAGATATCGTTAACAGAATAAAAATTTACTTTATTCGATCGGAACTCTTCAACAACAACGGTTTGGAACATATGTAGATAGCCTTTCTTTTCAAGTGCTTTTAAGCACTTCAACAAAGACTTCTTGTCAATCTAAATGAAAGAAGAAATCAACTTTGAAAAAAAAATTTTAATGTGTCAATAACTTTCAACTTTTTCTTAAAGATAAAACTGAAGCATTATCAAACATAAACTGCATTCATTACGTTCGTTTTCGGAAGAGAAACGAAACCACTTTCTTTAGTAATCATGGTGCAAAATACCTGATAACGAAGACCATATTCAACTTCCATATCTGTGATAATTTTCAGAAAGTGATGAATTGTTACAATAACGCGATATTTCTTCAGAACTTTCATTATATCGATTAATCGTCGTAATGAAACATCACTCATTCGCAAGGTACCTGAATCAAAAGCGCTTGAACCGGCTTATTTTTTAAAAATATTACAAATATATTGTAAAAACATACTCAAATTAGTATTGGGGAACTTCAAGACTTCGCCAATTCTAAATGGACAATTATCACCAACCACCGCTTTCCAGTTTTTGAAAAGATAAATGAAACTCTCTGGATGAGCAGCTACTTTCCAGTAATATCTGAAAGAGAAGTTCTAGGTATTGCATAATAAAAATCTTTTTGCAGAAAAATTGAACAGAAATCTTACTTTATACATCTAATTTTGCCTTCCATTTTCTGATATTGTCCAAAATGATCGGGAAATGATTTGATTCCATTCACGATATTTGCCGAGACTCGACGATTCCCAGCTTTTGTTGTCGTATTCATTCCATACGTTTTTCCAATTTCATATCGTCCTATACCTTCAGAACCAGACTGCCGTATTGCTGCCAGTGTCAGATCAAATGGAGTACGATATAAAAACAACGGTGACCACTCGCTCTCCTTGTATGGGAGGTAGGCAGTTTCTGAAAACATGCAAATTTCAAAGTACCAAATTCATAAAGCCTTCCGAAATGCAGAAATCGCCTCGAAATCTGAATCATTTCATTAACTTACTATTGCTAAGGCAGCGATCTACTTTGGAGGTGCCAGCTTCATGCATCTCCTAAAATAAAATAGTAATTAGAATTCATTCTGTGAAAAGTTACATGTACATTTTGCAAATTATTTTCTTAGTTTGATATTTTATATTAGGAACACTAAAAATATAAGATATACAGAGGGATAAGGAAATCATACAGATACATTTACCGAACTGGATATATCAGTAAACACTTCAGCTACCTCATCCCCTTGAGCACCGATAACTTCCATTTCATCAAGAAGTTCGCCTCTTTTTCTCTTTCGGCTGATCCTCGTAATAGAAGCCATATCCCTTGAATCATAAACCGAAAAAAAACTACTGCAAAAAAATTATACCAACATTTGCATTTCAAGGCCAAGAAACATTTGGTAACTTCCACGGAATATCTGTCATAGAAATTGGATTCAAGAGAAATAAAACTAAACCAGAATGTCAAGAAAATTTTGCGCTTCATTGCTCCTTCATCAAAAATCCAACTATCTTTGACATACCAAAAGCATATTACTTACTCTCAAATTTAAATTTATTTATTTCAGAGAAGAACTGGAAACAATTAGCCGTGGTTTTAACATAAAATAAGTCTGTTATAAATAAAATAATTTATTGCCATGTCATGCAAGAAGTACGAACAAATCAGTTTTGAAAATTAAACTTCGACAAATATGTGACCATCAAAATTAATGATATAGTCTCAATATCACATTTTAGAAATAGTACACAGATCCAGACATGCTAACACTGTTTGAATTCATGATGACATCGTTGAACAATTTGCTGTAATTCAACAAGCGAACCATTTGTTATTAATGCGTAATAACTATGACATTTCAAAAAAGAAATCGATTACCCAGCAACCAATTTGCATCGGCAATCAGAATAATTTAAAGAAAAATTTGTGCAGTTTATCAAGAGCTGGCACCTCATAGAATTAGGCAATTCAACACTCAATTATAGCGAGGATATTTAAACAGTGAAAGTTTATAACACAAGCGATTATTCTCGCAAATCACTGCGACAAAAAAAATGTGATGCAAACATGCATAAATTAAAACATCACGTAAAGCTCCTCTTCTCCCATATTGATATGTGAACTTGAAAGGCGGAGAAAAAAAAGTGATGAAATTAAATGAAAACCCTTTCCTTAACTCATCTGAGTTTCGAAAGTATATGCACTTGATTAAAATATCTAGATTTATCATGAAAGTGATAAATAAACTGATGTGAAAATTCCCGGATAATATCAACACGTAACAAAGAGGATTTTATGTTTCCATTGAAATTTTAATCCAACAGTATGAAAGTATAATGTATATAAAAACAAACATCGAATCACAATGTATTTGTAGCATCGTTTAAAAATTTTCTAGTTCAGCAAATAAGGTGACATAGGAGATTTTTCTAGTTGTTTCCTATCAAGTCTAAATGCTCAAATTTCAAAATTACATGTGCTACTTGTACAGTTTCCGCAGACAGTAGCTGGATTCTGCATAAGTAGTAATAAATTAATCGGTACTCGATATACAAGCATAGTATCAATAAACGAACACTTTTGAGTCAACAAAACAGTGTTGATATATAGTTGGAAAACGCTCACTGCAAAATTTACGTCGAATAACCATGTTTTTTGCTTTCTTTTCCCGTATCCTACTTCCATCTTTCGCTCTTTTAAGAACTATGGGCATCGTATTTTTTAATACCTTTCATCAATTCAATATAATGTAGATTCGTAAAATACTATGAAGCTTACAATAATTATTGCTGAGTAAGAAAAAGTATATTTTCATGAATCGACAAATTTATATCAAAATTTGCATTCAAGATTAAGTTTTGAAATTGACTTCAATCATGAAAATATTTATTGCAGGGAATGTAAATGTATATCATACAAGGAAGTGATATCAGCAGCAGTATTATCTAGCGTCGTTCCGCCATGCTGCATTAATACTGAAGTTCGTTTAGAAGATTTTACACGTTCTGCGATTGTTTCGCGACATAGTGGGCAAAGTTCAATCTGTTCAGCGCAAGAGTAACAAATCCCGCTAAAAACATGACATTGACTAATTGCCTCAGAGTAACAAATCACTGTCCCTTATCAACTTTCGATAGATCTAAAATTTAATTTCATATAAATAATAAAACTTAGAGAATTTTACCTATGTGCGCATGGCTTCAGGGCGGTATCAGCTGAATTTGTATAACATAAAGTGCATGCATCATCTGCTATAGATATTTGTGTAAGGAGTTCAATTCTTCGCTGCCTGTAATAAAACAGCATCAACTGAAAGAGTAAAAAAATGCAAGAAATGTTGGAAATCTTTTGAATAGAAGCAAATTTTCAAGTCAGATTATGAAACATAAACTAAACTTTATTACGGACGCACCAAATTTCCCACCTCATTTTTGCTGTGCACACTCCTTAAATTCTTGAAATATGAAAAAAAAAACTGACCGGGGGAGGATAGTTTTTTGTTCAGAGAAGAGTGTGCCGTAATCGTTGAAAGTTTTAAATGATATATCCAAGGGAGGAAATCTAAAACTCCATAGTTATTTTACAAGTATTGTAAAATCTCGGAATTGATCCCAGTTAAACTAGTCAAAAATTTTTGAAAGATCAAGCTCCATTACTCTGTGTGAGAGATGTAGGAGAAAAAGACCTATACAAAAAGGCCCTACGAAAAAATTCAAATGTCAGTTGCGTCGTCTAAATTTTATTAAAACACCAACTTGAACGGCTTTAAACCGAAATTGAAACGACACTGTTGAAAACTCATAAAGGACGCAGCTGCAAAAAATCCTGAATCTTTATTTCGCTTATCGAGAAACGCACGATGAGGCTGCCGAAGCGATAAACCATTAAGATAAAACTGTACGTAGCCGTCCTGTAGATTCAGTAAGCAACCAAGAATATCACCTGCAATTCATTCATCATAAATTGAAAAAGTGAAAAACCCCTACCACTGATAAGCCAACCTAATTCAACGCAAAATCCGATATTTTTTTACAAATCCAGACTTGTCAATCGCATAGGATTACAGTGCAATTAATTTATTTGCTTCAATAAGTAATTCAAATAACTTTCTGAAAAAGAAAACACGGTACAAAATGACAAATCCGGATTTGTGTTGATATAAGTTCATGCAAAACAGCAAAATATCGTCACAATATTTCCAAGGAACAACTTCAGTAATGTATTACTTTAAAGTAAGATCTGGTAATTATTTTATTTTTGTTTTATAAACAAGAAAATCAAGTTCTGCAAACAGTTCAATTTTCAAAAGTACTACTCCTCTATGATATCACTTAAAAAAGAAAAGAAACCTTTCAGAAGATTCACGCAACATTAATTATTAAACCACAATTCTCGGCATTATTTAGCTTGTGTTCATAATCAAATATTTATAATTTGCTTTTTCTCTCCAAAAAAGCCTCACCAGCTTTCCAGTGATCATGTTCGATTTTCATGAAATCTGCGTTATGCCAAATCAGTTGTCGACAACCATCGTACGCTATTGAACAATCATCGTCACCGATTCCGTATCCTTCCTAATAATAAAAAGACGGGAAAGTCTTCCACTCATCTTATTACGACCACCTCTATCCAGACAATTAATTGATAAATTTCGATGAAAATTATCAGAGGCTTTGAAAAGAATATGTAAAATGCATACATGATTCGAAAAACGACTCTGCTTCGTAGCAAAGCCAATTTGCATAACGCCGGGAGTTAGAATCAGAGCTTCATAAAACCAAATTCCATTCTTCGCTTCAAAAGTACATCGAACTGATTCAAACGATGAAACGTCACATCGTGCCTAAAAATTACAGAAAATGTAGATAACGGTAACTCAAAATCAATAATATATATTGAAAATTGATAGATTATAAACAATCATACTATGAAATTAAAAAATATAAATTACCACTAATTTCCGACTCAAACTTTTCATATTTAGTTTCATATCCGAAACGTTCGCAATGGTATAAAATTTATTTACTAAGACATATCTGACATTTTATCCAGTCCGGGAGCTAAGTTGCTGCAGCAAACAGTGGTTACCTCTAGGCCGTTAGGACCAATTTTCAGATACTCGCTGACATCCTCATGATTTAACATAGCATTGATGTCATCAACATTTATAGTCATATATGAGGGAATGCGGTCCTCGATCACAACTACAATCATAAAATTGACACTAAGATTATGATTTTCGTCTGTCATAAATTTGGACTTGACGAAGAGGGATATTAACAGGTTCGATCTGTCTGTCGCCCGTATTTTTATGTTCCCACTTCAAAAATCTAGCTAATTTATTTCAAACAAGTTAAAAAACAGTGCACTCATGGGTACCTGATTCACTTTTGACGACCACAAAAATTCTCATACGCAGACAAACAAAAGTCAAATAAAAGTTTCCTTTTATAATGTTTTAATGAAAGCACTCACAGACATTGTCCAACGTCCACTGAGCACAAAACGCAACTTGCTGTTTTAACCAATCAATTTCAATCCTCGGATCACTTAGCCACGATTCTAGGACCTGCAAGGGCAGGAATGCTCGATGCTCTTGCCACATTAACTGATTTTTGAATCAATTCTAGATTATTTATGCGTCATCGAAGAGATATACATCAAATAATAGGGCTACCAACTGGATAGCTCCACTAAACTTCACAATTTAACCTCACCAATAATGGATTCTGTTCCATTTGCTCCAATCGTCGACATATTGTTAACCTGTTTTCGCTTGTTTGGGCAAATTTTTCCAAAGCAATAAGTGAAAACAAAATGACTTGCGGATCACCCGTAGGTTCCTTTAAAAATTTTGCTTGAAAAATATTATGAAGAAAAAGGAGAAGTGCTGGAAATTGGATGCCATACAAAAGTCTATATATTTTGACTAGTAATGCACACTTATTTTACATTTTCTTAGATTGTACAATGTTTCTGATCCTTACTCGACTGATAAAGATTACGAAAATAATGTTAAAATTTTTGGAAAACTTGCAAGGTTATTGAGTAGATAATCAAGAGTAGTGCTTGTGCAAATCTGCATACAGCTCGGTCCAGCTAACTTTTCAGCAAGCGATCCAAGTACAATACAAGTATTGCGGTGCCGAGAAGATAAATGTGACAATTCTAAGTGCATATGGCGTGTAAGCAAACGCGTTACCGTCTCCTATAATAAATCTTTCCTATCGATTTTAATAAAATAATGGAATAAGTAGGAAAAATGTCATGACTCTATCCGCAATTAGATTTAGTTCCAGCAGTTTTGTGGCGAAATAAAGCAGTTTTCGGTCCCACCTCATTGTCTATGCTAAAATTTGGCTTGTAAAAGCATCTATGGGTCAAAACTAAGTATTTAATTCCTACAGCCTCTGTAACCTCCAACATAGATGTTCAGATATAAGAATCATAAAACACAATCTACAAAGAAGGAGCTACAAGATTTTTAAAATCTTTTCAGTAAATATCGCAATTTCACTATAAACTGTTGTAACTCAGAAGGAATAATGTTCTCTGAAATCCCATCCCAAACACTGAATCACTCTTAACAACAACCTTTGTAGGCAATGGACTCTCATCCAGAAAAAGAGTGATCACAGCAGGGCCAAGTGGTTCTTCAACAGGAACAACATCAATCAAGCTCATTACAACCATTATCCAACCACCTTCTTTATCGGCAATCAGGTTTAGTTTCAGCAGTTGTGTGGGTGGCTCCTGATCACTGAAAGATTTATTACGTAAAAAAATACTTCCACTTATACAAAATACTTTGTTAAAAGTTGAAAGTATATTAAAAATACTTCACTTTTAACGGAGTATTTTGCATAAATCATGGTATAACTTTCAATGAGACAAAAAAACAACTTACTTGCTTACCAAATATCGTATCATCTTCAGAGTTTGACGTATGAGATCTTTTACATCAGTCTCGACATCTTCAACAGCTCGAGTGCTAACTGAAACTTGGAGAACTTATTCCGTACAAAGAACTGCTTAAAGCTCCTATGATCTGTGATATTCCTCAGATGGTATGTCATTAACATAAGTCAAAAATATGACAAACTTTTATAACAGTATGAACATAAAATGATGGATCTTCAAAAATATGGTTACCATCAACACCTTGAGAGGAGGGCGCTTGAGCTGCAAGTGTTACAACTTGTGTCCTCGACGTCAAACGTCTTGCTACTTGTTGGATAGCATTATTACATTCATCCCTCCTGCTGTTATTAACACCACAACATCGCCTTCGATCTCGGTTATGTCCTAAAGATGATCGTTTCCTTTTGCAAAGACACCCCCCCATTTATTGGTTACTTCAAAACTACTCCTGCAAATAAATTTTTCAAAGCAAAAAATGAAAAAAAGAAAAATTAAAACTTTCAGGATTCATACATAGACTATTGCGACGCATATGTTCAATCAGTTGATCGTCAACAAATTTTAATTTCAAGATTCACGACAACATAAAAACTTAGGGTTTAAATAAATTAATCGCATTAAAACAATTAGCACAAACATAAAAGCAAGTAACCACTGGTGAGAATCGATTCTAATTAGGATGAAACAAAGCAAATTTCAAGAATCTCATTGTGGTTAGTGATATCCATCACGTTGAACTGGACAAACAGCACTGAAAAAAACGACACCAAATTTATACAAATTCAATCATTCCATAATGAACTCATGACGAAGAAAATCAGTACTATCACTTTAATCACAACAACTCACTTGTTGTTCGTCATGTATCACGTATAGTAGGAGTTGGAAGAAAAACTCATCATATTAATTTTCCTAATTTTTATTAATCGAAAAATAGTTTAAAATCTTCGCATGCTTAGTGACAAAAATACGAACTTATTTAGCAGGAAATATAAACAGTAGAAAGCTGCTGTTGTCATAATTTGTACTAGCTTAGCAATCCCCTTTTGGAACAGGAGAAAGTTTAAAACGTTACATAAAACCATCAAGCCATTAATGTACAGTATAAATAAGAGAAACAATTGCTTTGAAAAACTTCCTTACAAAGCAAATATTATTTACAACTATTTACAAGCAAAATTTCAAAAAATTTTAATCAAAATAAAATAAAAAATCAGTTAAGCACATCAGCCACTGCTTTCCAGTATCGAACTGATTTTAAAAAATGATTGTGAATTGTTGGCAAATGATTAATCAAATTTTCAAAAACTTTGAATGGGAAGACTATTAAGCAAAAATGTCTAATTGAGAGCAGTTATTTTTTGTTTTTTTTTTAAAAAAAGATTTCCAGTTGATAGATGAGAGGATAGAGAAGATCATGTTGCACATCCTGAATTTTATGTTTCATTCAAATTTATCATACAAGACAAAAAAGCTTTTCTTCCACTATCAACATTAAGTAGTTTTAGAGTAAATTGAGACAAAAATTTGCTTCAGCTTAGTGAAAACGAATCGATCACCAAATTTAAGCAATTGAGATATTAAGGATTCTAAAGTCTCTCAACAGTGTCTCTGATAAGTTGAACAACTAGCAAATTTGGAAAGAAAAAGTGGAAAACTATATTCTACTAGCATTATATTAATTTCTATTGAAATTAATGGACATTTCAGATAGTCCGGATTCTATAGTCCTTCAAGGAACAAATTTATCAAGTTCTGCATTGCAAAAATATGAAATCATTTCAGGTAAATTAGAAAATCAGAACTGCGCAAGATTCGATGATCTCGACAAATATGTCACTAAAGACTATTAAGTCGTTCTTGTGAGTTATTCTGCTTGGGAGTGGATAAGTATACAATGGCATTATAATTTGCTATTGCACCAAAAAACAAACATTCACATCCTAACAGTTTGGTCAAGCCCGTATCTCATAAAATGTGATGCACCGAACTCTTACATTTGAACCCATCAAAAGAGTAACTCTCACCACAAATCCATAAAAGCTAGGTAGCCTCAATTTTGCATTCTCTAAAAGTACCATATAATAGTAATACTCAGAATGGCAGTCACACTAAGATCTATCATAAAAACTTGCACAGATATTTATGATATATGTTGATATTGAGATGTACATCTACAGATTTTTTTACTTCTACTTGAGACACTTAAGATTTTATCGTTTTTGAAGAAAAATGCGCCAACTCAGTAAAAGCCGGAGGAAAGCAGCAGGAAAGGAAACATTCAGTAAAATGTAAGACTTGACATAAATTAATTAGTAGGATGTTGTAAATTCTTTTTCCGCGCGGAGTATGAAAGTGAAAGGAGGAAAAAAAAAGGAAAACGTCATACCTGCAAAATGGATATTCTGTTAATTACTGAAGTCGGAAATTCGTCACTTGTTGAAGTATAAGGTCTTAAATAGTACTCTAAATTCCTCGTATACAAGCAACCATCAAAGACGGAACACGGAAAATGGACTTAACGGAAGCACAAAACCAAAAAACTAGAAATCCGTCGATTACTCCAGAGGCTGTTTCGGTACTTGTTGTAACGATATGTAAATTTGGTTTTTGGTAGGTATTAGATGACAAGGGATGTGTGCATATGTTGTCATTCCTTTTTCAATATCATCCAGAAAAAGAGAGAACAAAAGACCTATAAAACTAATAACTTCTGATAATCACAGGATGGGACTGTCCAACCTTTAATCGTTAAGTGCGCTTCATTTGGCCTCTTTACTTCCTCAAATACTGCAAATAGAAGTAAGATAATTTTGCCATCCTATCACTTCTTAATTCATTGAAGATTCTGGTCGTGACGAATGTGTCGATGAGTATCACTCAAACTGCCATCATTTGAAAGCGTTAAATAAATAATTTTTGACAAAAGGAAAATTTAATCGTGATGGAATAAATTCTTCAAATTTGAAAAATTATTCTGTCTCTGTACTTGTATTGTTGCCGATGGTTGATTGTGATCAGTTAAACTGGGAACTTTTTGTTGAATAAGATAAATAAAAGAAGCTTACTGTGATGAGACAGAAAATCGTTTATTTGGAGAAGAAACTGTTTGTACACAAAAGGCAGAAATTACATAAATATAATAACAGTGGATTTTCAGGTGCAAAAAAAATTAAGTTCCTAAAGCGGTATCTTATTAAGTTTCATTTCTTTTTCATTTTAAAACCTTACAATAAATCAATCGGTAATATCTGCTTACTCCATATTGAAGTTTTTGTAATAGCGATGATGAACCACTGGATGAAGATCCATGTGGATATTCTTAGCTAGGGATACCTCCCCATAAATGATTGGATAGTTCCGATAAAATTAAATCATACGTAAATGAACATGAAAATGTGAAGAAGAGAGGAAGCAGTACAACATCACATGTTATTGCACATTTTGCATGACATGACATGAGCATGCGCCAAAGCTATAAACAGTGAAATCGATCTTAAGGTACGACGAAGCTCAGAGTTTGGTAATTAAAATCAAACAGAAGTAAATTTTTTTCCAACAAATTTAAAAAAATGCAATGGCCAGCTATCGGCTTTACTTTTCTATTCTGTTTATTGCGATACCTTTCGATTTCCTGATTTTTTTATTTTTCCAAACTGACTAGAATTTTTCTGGTTGAAGTTGTACAATGAAATGTACTTTCTAGACTGGAAATTGCAAGACTTTATAACAAAGCGAATTCAGTAAACAGTGGGAAATGGCGAAGGGAAGACAGCAAACAACTAAAATAATTATGAGAATTGGAAGAAACAGGAAAATGAAAAAAAAATTTTGGGAATAATACCAGCGAATAATGTGAATGAAAGACAATTTTCTTTTTTGACAAGGAGAAACAAGTTGAGATTACTGGCAAATATTTCAAATTTTGCGAATCTTTTGTAAATCATTTTAAAAGTTTTAACGAAGTCAAGAGAAAATTCTATACGCTTAAAATTATCTCTGAAACTCATACGAATCAGCTCTAATCTTTTATTTTGGTTTATTCAACTTCCCACATTTCCTTTCATTTCTTATAAGCCTCATTAGGTTCAAATCATTATTTTTGGAATATTGAAAGACTAAAAGTCTAATAGTTCAACCGTCAAGCTGTACAACATCAACAAAATCATCTTCCTCTTTTCTCGATATGTTCAGCGCATGAGCTACTTCTGGCTGATTTTTCTGGTCCGTTTCATTTTCTGATGAATCCGGGAGGCCAATTAATCTTTGAATTTTGTTTTCTGTAACAGAAGTTGGTGAAAACAATGCGTTTCGTCGCTGGCAATAATTTTGAACAGCTTTGATAACGCCCTCAGAAATGCGATGAGTAGATGGTGTTGATCTCACACTGACGCTTGATCTTTCCGGTATATCGCATGAAATGGAATTTACGTGACAAAAGTTTTCCGAACGACTATCTGGATCGATGTTTGAAATCAGTGTCACTGAATTACATGAAATATTAGTGTCAGTAGTATTTGGGAATAACCAGTTCAGTTGTTGGGTTGTTTTTTTTTGTTGGATGTTGTGGATTCCTGAATGAGATGTGAAGCGTGCAACTGGTGTATTCTCTTCCGGAATCGCAGTAACTTGTTTGAAAGCTGAAGGGCCAGGTGACACCCATTCCGATAGCAATGTCGGCGTTGATGTTAGAGTCCGTATCGAAAGCTGAAATTGTAGTTATGAACCTTCCGAAGTTGTAAAATTTTAACTTTTACAAAAATCAACCTTATGGTAAGCAAGCACTAACGGTTAATCGGTAGCGATGTAGTACGTATGAAACTATTTTTAATTCAGATAACTCTTCTGTTGCCAAGAGAGAAAGAAGAAAATTAAAAAATCGAACGGTTGCATGCTTCATTTAACACTATTAAATTCAGTTTCGCTTGTCACAGCTGAAACATGGTACTTCATTCAACTGAGACGTTTGTAGATAAGTTTAGTCAATGTTACTCCTTTTTCGTAAATTCAACATTTGTTCGAGCAAATTATAGCGGGTAATGAGTCGTAAAAAATAGTTAGGAGATACCACCTTAAGGATAAATTCACTGCGCCTGCTATTTGAATACAAATTTCACTTCTTAAGTTGAGACTATGAATTTTTGCTTTACTGATATTGAAAAAAGTTTTAGGATAAGTACTCAGATCGCAACTTCAGAGAGAGAGAGAGGGAGATGTTGAATTTCTGACAGTTTCAAAATCTTTTGGTATTTGCTTTGACGTTTCCACACTTATAGATTCCGCACTATTACAGAATTGGTTTGGGGCATTTCTGAATAAATGAATTACCACTGGATCGAAGGTAGTCTGTTGTTTCAGTATTGATAATAACGCTCTAAAATCGAAATAGCTCGATGTAGCCAGTGCCTGGAACATTCATGCTACGATGAAGAAGCAAAATATCCGTTAAAATTGAAATCTAAAAAATCACGCATGCGTACCTGTTCTGCCATAGCAATGCTGTTTGTGTTAACTTTCGTTTGAGTCGTAGCGGAGTTTGCAAGGATTTCATCGATCGGTTGCATTAGAAGTGATGGATTTATTATATGCATACGCATATGTTCTTCCATTGCACACATTTTCTTTGCAGTCCAATTGCAAAATATGCAATTATGGATTATTTCTAAAAAGATTGGGAAACGATTTCAAACTTGAAATCACTCAACGAACGCATACGGAGGGTCTTTCATTAATCGTTGATAAAAGATATGCTTTAGGTAATAGTTCCACACAAGCTGAACGACTAGCAACAAACCACATACCCACAAAGTAGAAGGAAAAAGAAATCATTGAACTGAAATCTTTAATACTAAAATTAAGAAGCAGAAAGTGAAGAGACAGCAGGAAGTCTTGAAGCAATCGATCATCCTACTGGATGATAGTAGCAAATCTCAGCTGTGATAATCTTTTACATACCATTTCCATTATTATCGACCGTATTTGACTCTTTTGTTTCACATTTGCTAGCTGATATTGCTGCACTCCCAGTGGATGTGACTGATGAAGAACTTTTACCAAATAATTCTTGAGCAGCTCGTCTGGCAGCTTCATCGAGGAGTGCAAATGATGGCTTCAGATCTGAGAATAGTTTGCATTTCAGCTTAGAAAGTTTGAAAACATTTGAAAAGCAAGTAAAGGAATATTTATTATAGCATTCTTAGCTTCGCAATAAAAAAAGGATTTTATCGAGAAAAAGGAATAATAATAAACTTACTAAAGTTATTTTTTGTAATATTCGGTGGGGCAATGTTAATTTTGAGATCAGTTCTTTTGCATGTTGTCTTTTCAATGAAATGCTTCATAGTCGAATGAACGTCGATGAACGAGCTGCCGCATGAATGGCATTCATATGGCAGCACGTTATGCGCATTCTTCAAATGGCTCATTAAAACGAGCACTGAATCCTAAAATCAATCAAAAATTATAAGAATGAAATTCAACGTTTGAAAAATTCCTAAAGCTATCTAACCTGTTCAAACATGCATATAACACATCTGTACATAAGAGGCAACCGAACTGTTTTAGATTTTCGACATCGCAATCCAACATCTTTATCGTTTGTTAACATCTGCAACAGCTTAATTAACATTTTCGTTTGCACTTCTGGTTGAAGTAATAATTTAGAATGGATGACATATGGGTACCTGTCCTTTTTCCTCTGACCTATTCAGTGTTGAAGTGCTATTATTAAATGTTTTACTTCGACTGTATTTTGAAACCACTCGTATTCCGTGTGATTCTGTAAAGAAAATATGTTAGTTCAATCTTGCTTCTTTCTCTATATGTTTTACTAAAGTTTATTGGAAAATATTTCCTAAACCATTTACATAAATGCTAATTTTCTCGTAAATGCCGTTTTTCTTAGTTCAAAATTCCGATGCTAATTTCTTAAAAAAAAGCATAAAAATATAGCAGGACAAGAAGCTTTTAAGCTAACTCTTGTCAAATACATATTTGTTACTGATCCTCGTAAGGATGTAAGAAGAGGTTTGATAGTTGGAATTAAGTTGCAAGAAAGGATGTTAATTTAACATACTGGCAACATGTCGGACAAGGTCAGCTTTCCATTTGCTTGTCCGAGAGCAGTATTTACAACGAAATGGACGTTCATTAGTATGTACGCGCTTATGTCTGATCATCTCCGAAACCCACTTTCCCTGATAACCACAAACTGAACAGGTTCTTGTTGACACGTCAGGATCCATCTCAATGCGCTGTAATAGTTATTAGGAGTATACCTCACTGGAAAAATGAACTAAAGCAAATTTAATTTCTGATTTATCCATATCACACAAAATTGTTGAGGTAAAAAAGAAATCTTCATTTCCTGATCATCAGTTGGAGCTTCGATAGCTTCAGCTTCGGTCAAATAGCGCTTATGGAGACTATCCCTAGCACCAACGTCATCAGCACGTTTAGCTACTAAACCATCCAAAGTATTCGCTGGATTCGCTATCTCACCACGATGACGTTTTCGAATTCGATGATGATGCCCTTGCATTTCGGTCATCTGAAGTTCACATCTATTTCGTCAAATGTTGTAAGAAAAGTTGAGCAAAGTTTTATCTGAGGGTTATTAGAACTTCCATATAAATTTCGATAAAAAACTCCTTAAGGGAAAGCTTCGTTTTGCAAGGATAAATTAAAAAACTAATTTAACGCTCCTGCAAACAATTCATCACTTACCGTACTAAAAGAATTGGAAGTAGTAGGTGACGATGAAAATTTACCGAAATGTTTTCTGTGATGTAATGCATCCTGCAAAAATGAAACAAATCGCGCACTTTACGAGGTGGAAATATATAAGTAAAAATAATGAGGTTATCCCTGGTGGTACGCTAAAAAACATTGGAATCACTTTTCATTCAATTTAATTTCCATATCGACCCATTATTTGAACTTATTCAATGCGGGAATTTCAATTAATTCTACCTTTATTCCACAAATTTTAATTTCCCAAAACTTTAAATCTTCAGGAATTTGAGGTGTTAGTTAAGATTAATGCGAGTCATTCAAGTAATTGCTCAAATTGTAGAAATTCTACAGAGTGTAAAAAGGTACAAGCCAGCAGATCATTAATTTGAAGTCACGTCATACCGGATTGTGCAGCATCGAATAGGTCGGAACGGGGTGAACATCAAAATTACGATGCATAAATTCAAGATCAAGCGATCATTTGTTTCCTGAAAACTAAGGATTCACAAAAGAAGGGATCACATGTGTCCGGATTTAGATAAAAGTGAAAAACCAGAATGACAGATATGGAAATACAAAGCCTTAATATTTTAACTTTTACTCTTTCTTTTATTTTTTTACAAAAAGGACTAAATTAAATTATTATTTTTCCACTCATTCGAATAAAATTGAGAACACCTGGAATTTCAGTAAGTTCTGAACCGATGACCTTCAGTTGCTCCAAATCACAGCAGATCGTTTGCCACCAGGAAATTAAAATCCATCGAAAATATTTTTATTTGTTGGAATGTGCGACAGGAATAACATGCAGAAGAGAACAAAAGGCAGATCTATAAAAACTGAACTCCTTGGAACTTATTTATTTAAAGTTGGAATTCATAAAAATTTGGTCTTTCAGATGAATTTGAAAAAAAATTTGGTGATAGATTTATGCGTCGTCAACTAATGAAAATATGTCTAATTCGCTCTGAATTGATAAATTACTTTCCAGGAAATCATAAAACAGCTAACAGCAAAATTTTGAAAACGGAAAAAAGAATTCATGACGGAGAGAAAACTTCCTTATTTGTGAAAGGTAAACAAATGATACACTACTAAACAAATAGATCAAGCCCAAAGTTTTCCAATTTGTTTTATTGCAGCTTCCAATGTTGACCTTCATAATTTCAAATCAAAGAAAAATAAAAAGTAATTTAGAATTTGGTGCTTTTTAAATTCGGAAAACCAGAATAATGTAAGCTGAGTTGTGAATGTGAGAAGATCCAAAGAAAATGTGTTGTGTTCAGAGTTCTAAGAATGGACTTAGCGATCGATTTGATTAGCTTTATTCAATTCAATTTGCATATGATACTATCAGGATAATAATGACTAGCTGTGAAAATCTCACAATTTAAATAGAGTGAAAGATGTGGATAGAATAAGAAAGAAAAAATTTTGCTCATAAAAGTTCCTCTCTCAATCTCTCCTTTCCTCTCAAAGCTTACTTTCAGTAATTCTAAGCAAAAATTTCATGAGATTCTTTCTTTGATGTCACAGAAGAGATAAAACTTAGGCCAATAAGAACCGCTTTTTCCATTTATTTGAATGTTCATCTTTCCGATTTTACAAATCATTGTTGATGAAAAATTGAATCGATTGTTCTTGTTTCATTTCATTTCACTTTTTCTTTCGTAAATTCAGTCTTTTGAAGAATGGCATTTGAAATTTCCAACAAATACTTTATAACCAATCAAAAATTCCTTTTTGTCTCTTCCGATTTTCAAATCTTGTTAACTTAATTGCAACTATTCTGAAGGCATGTCAATTTTTTGAAGACAATTCCTCAAAATTCATCTGTAAACAAAAAAGCAAACAGTAAAAGTTTTAATAAGTAAGATCAATGAACAAATTCCTCCTAGTCTTTTACTGTTAAAAGCCTCACTTCTCAGATTAGCATAAAAAACAAATTGAACATCAAGTAAAGAGCGCTGAAGTAAATGATGCTAAGATGATAAGTGAAGGCACAAAATTCAGAAAATAAAATCATTGTCAAATGGAAAAATGTGGTTCCTCTCTTAACGTAATATCACTTTACTTAGGAAAGGCAAGGTGACGAGAGTATTTCGCGCAATCAAATTTATTGCGTTAATAACAGTACGGCTTCTCGGATAAATTTCCCCAATATTATTAGAATATTTCTCTTCTCCTAAATGCAAAAAATTATTTTAAATTCTTTTATTAATGACAACTCGTCTTCACACACAACTTATTACAGTATGATATTTGCAGCTACAAAGTGCAGACATTTCCAAATTACAAATAAGCCAACAATGGCAGATATTGACGAGTTAAGAGGGGATGGAATAAAAAGGTGATATTTAAATTATGCAAGGATATTCGCAGAGTATGTAATGAATTGATATCCTGATATCTCCAGGATCAGTGGTCAGTTTAGGAGATCTCTAGATTTGCAAAAGGATTATCTTTCGGTTGAAAAAATTATTAAAGCTCACATTATCTAACAATTGGCTGTAGCTAAGTTGCCCTAAATATGATATTACGTGATAACTGGTAACGGTGGAAGAAGGATGACCATCAGCTGAAGTCTATAATTCATTGAAGATTTGTGAATGTTTTAAACGCGATAACGTAACCACCCACTCTGTGCATCATCGACGGCTCAAGCTGTTTACCTATGGCAGAAAACCAGTACTTTCGAAACGTCGGAAGCATTTTCGACGATAGAAGGACAGTACCAGTCTGTGCCGGATGGACTGTCTCGGTTAGTAAGTTCCTGGTCGAAATGAACTAAACTAAACGAAAGGAAACAGAACTAAATGCTACAAACTGGAAATCCTATCAGTTTTTCAATAACAATCGAAAAAAAAGAGGTGGAACGTTGTTGCCTTTTGTGCAATTCAAAAAATTGTGTGGACTTTGGCAAACAATACCGACAACACCTACCGCCAAGAACTTCCCGACCCATAGCTTCCATTGGAGCGGGGAGAGAAAGGGAGTTTTTATGGATCAGTTTCATCTCATTTCCGCAAACTACTCCATGCACCGGCTATCCTTCTTGTTTATTCTTTTCGTATATTAGCTGCATACTCTATCAATCAATAGGCTATCCTACAAAGCGTTCGCTTACTCTGAACCTCACCAAGGGAACTGTGATGGACCGATTTTGTTCAAATACGAAAATACTGTAGACAGTGACTATGCAAAAGTGTGATGAAAAATGTTTTCACCTTTTGCGAGGTTTCAAAGAGAAAAGAATAATGTATAGCAGTGATTACCATAATTTCTTTTCATTTCCACTGTTCTCTCCCTCTCTCTCTCTCCCTCTCTCTCTGTTTTGTGTACTTATCATTCGGTAAAATACAGGGGAAAAGCGCGTTAGTTGTCACAATAAGCAGCTGAACAACGCGGAAGTAAAATTACTGTTCGAAGAGCAAAAGATGCTTATTTTTAGCTCAGAAAATGATAACTTCTAAAAAAGCTTAGACTAAACTGACAGATCGGTTCCTCTGATTTTTCTTGGCATTCGACCACTGAAGGATTAAGAAATCACTTTGCGCCTTTTTCCTTTTAATTTTCGAACGATCGCAAGTATTTTTGATAAAAAAGTACAAGAAAGCTTTCATCAAAAATGCCTTTAGCCTTCTATAATACACGTGCGACAGTGCCGTCGCTTTTTCAGTGCAAATCAGAGAAATAGCAAAAAACAAACGAAAAAAATGGACTGTTACATTAAGCATGGAATCATCCAAGAGAAAGGAGATCTGTCACTGATAATTCGATATCAGTTAAATAAGAATTTCTCCACAAAAATGCCTGCATCCAATGATTAAAAGGCTTACTAGCAATGGTAACAGTTCAGTTCATCACAAGTCCTATAGAATGTGCTAAGATCAGACAAAGATTAATAATAATTAATTATAGAACTCTATCGCTCATCTCCTAAATCTTCTTACTCTTCAAATTGAAAACCACCGCATTCTCTTCTTTACAGTTTACTTTTCATTCTTATCGTATTTGAAGTTATTAAATAAGCTCGGAGTAAGTAGGAAATTTTAGAAGTGGGAACCTTTCTATCATAATTTGTTAAATCCATTGCTATTGTCCGTGATTGTTTCGTACTGATATAATTGCAGTTCAACTACAGCACTTCCTATGTTCGCAAACATTTCTCTTTACTCAACGAAATAATTTAATAATTAATATTAATGTACATTTTGCGTTGCATTTATAGGAAATGAGCGAAAATTTCATGGTCGACCTTGTGATGTGTGATGCGCTTTTTCTGTGTTCCTCATCGACCTAACTATCATCATTGAAAATAAATTAGAAATAATTTCATTGCTTATTCGACCCACTCCTACGATCGCTTCAGACATTGTTTAACTGACGTTTGCGCAGTTTTTCTTCTCGACGAGTCAATTTCAGGCAGAACACTTATGCTTCGATGTATGTGTGCAAGCTTTAAGAGGAAACCAAAATCTTTCACGAATACAATGCTCAACGAATTGTATTTTAAAAACTTTTGATGAAATTATTCAGGATAAAAATTTTAAGGATGTCCTTTCTCTGTCTGGCAATCCCTTACGTAAAATCATGGTCAGGTAATATAGTTACGGAAAGCTATTTCAGTAATTATCGAAAAATCCACTCGTAGTATAAGGAGTAGCATTACTTTACTTTAACAAAACGTGCAGAAATTCTACTTGAGGTCACGCTCTTCCTATATCATCATTATCCTACGAAATGCGGTCTCTTCTCTTGCTTGTGGCAGTCTGTACTCCTCTGTGCCTGATCTCTGTTTTTAGCAGTGAAATGGTGGACCCGTACCTGGCTCTCATATTAGAACTGAGCGGTACCTTCCCTTTATCTGCTTCCGTGTTTAGTGAAACATATCTATTGTTTACACAAGCAATTCTCATAAAGTCATTTTTGTATATGCACTTGAAAGCGATCAGAAAGGCCTCAACAGGTAGTGGGTACAGGTAGATTGATTCGGAAATTTATTGAAGTGAAACGTATACATCCCTGTATTTTCAATGCGAACTTTCTATAGTGTCGTATGATAATAATATCCACTTACTTCAATTGGCATTTTTAGCATATTCCTCGAAAATGACAGTTTCCTTACGACCAAAAATTTATCCTATTCAAATATCGTTTCCTCCTAAAGAGTATCCACTTAAAGTTACGTTAACATAACGTTTATCGATATTTGTACATGAAATCCACGACTATATACTACTTCACCTTCATTTTCGACACTCAAACAAGCACACTGAATTAATTAATTAGATGAAATGAAGCGGTAAACCAAAAAAGAACAAAGTGTGGATGAGAAACATTAAAATTAGTGATATTTGTTAGCATAAATCCTGCCTATTCAGAAATTCGAAATAAAATTGTTAAAAAATTTGCAGAATTTAAGTGAGCACGCATCTCCAAGGGATAAATTATACGATAAATAACGAAAAGATATATGAAAGCTGATGATCTCACTTCATTTATCCTTCCTTGTCTTTAAAGCACATTAGATCGGTGAGTGATCAAAAGATTTACTTAACTAACTTGATGAATTCAAGTTAAATTAAATGTGGAGGTGAAATCAGTATTTATATTTTATTCCAATTATATTTCACAAATTCAGAATGCACCGCTTAAAGATTCTGTAGACATTACTATTTTGAAATGAATTAGTTATATCATCAAAATTTATCTTTCGATAATTTTTCGAATTACTTAAATAATCCTAATCCAACTTTTTTCTGAAACAAAAGATTACTTTTCCTTGAGAAGCACTATTTTCATTAACTATCAAACTCAACAAAATCCTGTGGAATATTAAAATAAGGAAAAGGTTGGCCGAAGTCATTCAGCAAAAATTTTAAACGTTCTCAGTTTCAATAGCTTTATTTAACTTTAAGATTATTCAAGAATTGGCTAACATAAGCACGTAAATCTTGAGAATCGGAATTACCACGTGGAAATGTTTTTTCTGAATGGTCAAAATTCTGAAAAATTTTCAAAAAAAAATTCTTATATTATAGTAAATTGATTTTTTTGTTCTTTGCTAATTTCAATTTACACGAAATATTTGCTATAATTATCATTTCAGTGGATTTGCCGTGAACGATTATGAATATTTCATTTAGTATCAAAATAAATGTCTTAAAAATCAATGGGCAGATAATTTTCCCTCCTCGTGCTTACTACGTTATTGACAGGGCGGCCAGGTAACCATGACGATAACACTGTTCTAATTTTCAATGTCCATGACGATGATCTACTGATGCCGTCACTTGCCTTATCGGCAGTGGCTAAAACGTTCTGTGCTTGACATTACACTCTGTGTAATTAGCCATGCTTGGTAATCATCACAGACCCGACTGGAAGCTTATTGGTAAGACATATTTGCTTCAGTTGCACGCTTGAAATTTGTCCCAATATTTTAACATTTTTGGTTTTAATTTTACTTCTCGATGTAAGTTATCAAATGAAAGAGATAGCGATCTTTGATCAAGAAGCACATTGTCAAATTCCTCTCATTTTCAGATGAAATAAGCTTAACGCTTCTGGAAGAAGGTGTTGGCAGTTATGACATCCTTCAAAGAGCTTTACCGTCTATTGTTCTGAGTAAAATTGATAAAACGGTAAAAATCGTTGCAAAAAATTATATTTTTAACAGAATTTAAGGAAGCATTACTTCTTCTTTAAGTCTAAATTTGATTTCAGAATTTCAAAAATCTTATGTCTTTGTAAAAGTAAACTGACATGGAAATAATTTCAAATGAAATTTGTACACTAGCGATTTTAATGAAAATATTTGTTGAGAGCAATGATTGTACTATCGAAAGGTTGTTGAAAATGTTCCGAATAGCTCAACTGCAAATCGAATACATTTTGGTAAGTAAAAAGGTTTTTTCAATTTATACAGGACCTTCTGCAAGACTGAGGTTCTTGCAATATTTTAACCATTTCTTTCAAACTCTGTTAAATGAATAGTTAACTGGCAACATCAGATTCCTACCGCCACTGCTTGAATTTTTTTGTCAGATCGATCATTGCTCACATAACCTTTACCCTTTCACAAATAACGTTCTATTCAACAGATAGAATGTAGCGCTTTATATAAGCTCAACAAAATGTGGAAAGAGCAGGAGGGAATAAATTAGAAGTTTAAGTTGTGGTTGTTGTAATTTTAGAAAACACAAGCAGAACTTGTAAAGCAAGTGGAAGAGTTACAAAATCGTTTAAAATTTGTAAGTACGGAGAATTCGAAATTACGAAAAGAGCTTGTCAATGGACCAGAAACAATAAATTCATTGTTTAAGGTTATTGCTATTTAATTTATGTAGAAAGGAGGCCTTTTTAAAGAAAATTTTTTGTTTTCTAAAAGTTCCACAACTTCAAGTTTTGTGAAATTTCAAGGATTTCGAAGAATTTAGCTCGTTAAAATTAATAAATTTTAGCCTTCGCAGGAAAATTACACTTCTAATATTTAGTTTTTTAGTGTGATCGTTGCGACAAATTATTTTTGCACAGCACATTCCTCTACGAGCACATGAAGAGGAAGCACAAGGAAGAGGAGGAACAGAGTGATAATAAATGACGAAGTTCTCAATCTATCATTCCAGTACGTCTCTGATAACTTCTGTCTCAGTCTTAACAATTAGAAAACAAATTTTAATTTTTGACAGATCTCTATTCCTCGTAGTATCCAAAAATGTCACACATTTCACGTGTCTTCACTTAGTTTACTCGATTGTCTTTATGCAACGTGTTAAACAAATTAAGAGATTGTTATCACTGCTAGCATTATAGTGAAATATAAATATATTATTGTAGCATTTTGAAACAAAGCATAGATTGCATGAATCCTACGGATACATTTATGAATTTCCATAATTTTCAAAAAATTATTGTTGCAACACATCGATCAATTAGCCACTGCGGCCAATGGAATTTATAGTGAAGAATTTTAGGGGATATCCGAGATAGACATCGAAGTAAAGCAATCAATTTTGTGTAAAGTTGCACCAATCCCATCCACCTTAAATGTCACCAATACAAGTAATTGTGCTTTGTTAAGTAATGAATTATTTCATGTACAACATCATCACTAGTTTTTACAGATCCTCAGATTCCTTCCAGTCTTTCTCCATTTTGCGACGACGAGGACGATCAGACACAATTATTTCAGAACTCTGCGAACTTTCACAACTAAAATGAATTGTTTTCAGTGAGCAACAACTAGCAATTAGCGGTTAAAGTAACCGATTGTATTACTTCAGGAATCTTTGAGTCAAATATTTTGCAACAACAAAATTTTTGAATAGAAATATATGAGGCGCAAATAGTGCTAGTTAAGTTTACCCATTGAGTTGCTGATGATATTCTAGAAATGTGACGTTCGATTGTGAATTAGCACTTTCTATTAGCTGTACTTTTCGTAGCTCAGAAGGTGAACTTTCGTTCGAATGCGCACAACTCTGCTGCCTGCAAAATAGTAGGGATGAAGAAGAATGTGTGAAAGATGAAGAAAGATTCATTTCAAGTGATTCTTCTCCAACATTTGCTGAATGATTGGAACAGTTGGAAAGCTCAAATCACCGATTGCACTCTGTTTGAAAATTGCTTAAATGTTTTCATCCATTAAAATAAATTTTAAAGGTGTGTTTTATGGAGAATTAATTAAACTAAACTTTAAATTATCTGACTTATCAAATTGCTTCTTACTTCTTAAAACAAATTGCTTCTTACTTCTTAAAATCTTCTCAATTCGATAATCTCTCATAGATATTGAATTAAAACATATGAGTTCGTTGTTTCTATTGGATAGTTCAATTTTTTCTTATTTCAAAACATTTGCTAGCTTTAAGCTTAATAAATATGATCTTTGATACACAGAAAGTTTTCTTGCCTACTAAGAACAACGGCTGGTTGTGCACGCAATAGTCGTGGACTTCCGTCATCTGAATCACACCTTTCGATGTTTGTCCGCTGCTTGCGACACTGCACAATACGTGGCGAACGATCCACAAATATTCGGCTCGCATGAAAAATTGACTGACCGTCGGGATGTGATATAACTCGTGAATTTTGCAATGGTTTCTATAAGTTCCAAAATTCTCCAAAATCATTCAATTTTGATCACTTTCGTTAGAATTATGCTTTAAAAAAAAAGCTTAGGAATAGCAGAACGTACTTGAGGATCTCTGAGCCTCATATATGGAGATGTTGGTATCTTTGATGATAACGATAAGGCAATTGGTTTAGCATTCAGTACTGGCGATCGAATGACCGGAAAACGTGCCGATGATTGTTTCTTTTGCAACATTGTCGGAGAATGGATATCAACACAGCTTGTAGCAAAACATGGACGATGAGACTAAAGTAAATTAGTCAAATTTTCATTTCTAAATTTGTTTGGTTACAAACTAGTAATGATTTTGAGAGATGCAATACAAACTTGAAAGAATAAGTAAGGTACATGAAAAGTTTGAAGTGTCGATTAATTTCCAATCTATACCTAAACGTCATGAGCCAGAAGACATTCTAGGTAATACTGAAGGTGGTAAAATATTGTTATCACATCGATGACATCACATGCCACTAATTTATTAAAATACTTAGTATTCGATCTCTTATACCTATCAGCAGTCGACTATTACTTTACCTGAACACTTTCTGACCTTCCAACTGTAAAAAATTTTCGGTGAATTGGTGGCGGCGTGATTTGTGAAAATGAAAGTGAGTCAACCATAATGGCCTTGTTTTCATCCGGATAATCGAAGCACATTGATTTCGGTCTTGGCCAATTCATGCAACATTTTGTTCTGTGGCAATGCAAGGCTGTTGTACTCTCAATTGCCATAGCCTAAGAGATATTTGAAATGAAAAAATTTTGCGATGTACAGTTTGGCAGAACTAAATCTGTCTTGACACAAGAGATTCAGGGTGTCATTTGGGGTGGAAAATAGAAGTGTGCAACAGAGAAGCGTGAACTCTATTACTTGAAGTAAAATGGAATTGATTGAAAGATTTGTAAAATTCACCACAAGTTGAGGATTTTCATCAGTTCCGACTTCTGCAACGATCGGATTTTGATTAGACTTCTTTTGCTGATTTTCCAGTGAGCTTTTTCGGTTTGAATTAGACGACATTGGTGAATGACTACTGTAAATTCACATATGACGTAACTCACTTGGTTGATTGATCAGAAGATATTCTCTCATGTTTATTTCTCATTTCTGAGTTTTTACGTTTATTGCTTTAAAATTTAGGATATCTGCACAAAATTCCCGTACCTGACATCAGAAGAAAGTGAAACACATCCGGAATCCATGCTAACAGATGATCTATGGCTTACACAACAACTCACCGGACTATCACATCGTAGATCATTCAACTTGACCTGAACATAAAAATTAGTTAATTATTACCAATGTATAAATCAGTCATACAAATCTACCGATATTTTCTCTTCCTTTTTTGATTTAAGCTATATTACTCCATCGTGGAGGTCATTTTACAGATTTCGCAACACACTACATTATTGAGTGATTGGCCTTTCAGGCGTTGAAGTTCATGATAGATGAGACCTGTGACATTATTTTCCATTAAGCAAATAAATTAAACAATTCAGATCGTCCTCGGATCTTTGATCATTTGCTTTCAAATTACACATAGTTTTAAGGTAGTTCTAAACCTAAATCCATTGAGGAATTTAATTGTAATGAATTTTCACTTCCATTTTGAATTTGAAAATTTATTCGTAATAATTCATCACTTGCTTTTTCTGTAGCTTTACAAGCAATTTTCTCATCCTTTTCTCTTTCTCTTTTATATTTGCGGCACAAATGACTGAATGCTTTTGAGACAGAAAGATGCTAATTTCGCAAAAGCTACGATTAGTTGACATTTCGCAGAAATATGACGATCTTTGAAGATATAATGGAAATTTAATGAGACGACCCTGCCAGCACTATATTATATCATATCATATCATATCACGTAACTTCATTACGATCAGATAATTTAGTTATGAAATATGACGCTCTCTTTGTGCACTAATTTCCAGTTCTACCATCGAATCAACTAACTGATCGCCTCCATAATGGCTTCTACCGTACGACTGAGATCAGAGGTATAAGATCGGGTTAACTACCCCAATGTCATAATTAGGGATGTAGAAGGAAGGAGAACAGAACGCGAATTGCGGTTAGTGATAGTGACCACAGCAATACTATTATGCTATCTTTTCTTATCAAAACAGATAGACAAGCGACTGAAGAGGGGTGAACAATGAAATGATATTTAGTATCACACAATAATTTCAAATTTTAAAAGGTGTACAGCTCATATTTCTCGTAAAAATCTATACTCTTCCATCACATAAATGAGGTCAACAAAATTGGATTTTCACCAAAAATTTTGCAATATAATCGTGTTTTGTAAAATTAAATTTATTCGATTTGGTTCTACAAAAACTGAAGTGAATTGAAGCATGTGAATATGACCTAAACATTTTTGACTACATATTTGACATTATCATTATTACTATATCTGATTAGGTGAAGAAGGTGAAGAGATTGAAAAGTATTGCTAACCTCAGCTTGAGAATTTACAGTTGATGGCTCTTTGTTCTTTTCTGAAACGTCACGTGGTTGTTCCATACCATTTCTATGCGACAAACGAATACGCATTTCCTGAAGAGAAAAAATGCGAACACGTGTGGAGCGTATTAACAACGTGCAGCTAAATGATACATCCTCCAATGAATCTCACTCATTTCCTCATTTCCAACTTTACCAATTTCAATTTTATTTTCAGAAGAAAACTCAAATTCTAACTAACAAAAAAAAAATTAAGCCCTTTAATGGATATGTATTCGCTGAACCGTAAAGGTAGAATCTATTACAATCAAATTTAATCTACCATAAGGTTATCAGTATTATATCTATCAAACGTCCCACTTTTCGCTATTTCTTTTTTATTTTAAGAATGCTTTTAGAGATCAAAATCTTCCTACTACCTTCATCAACTTTCGGTGTTTACTACGAAGCGCTTCCAACTGCAACATCCCTTGTCGAGATGCCTCCAACCGTTGTTGAATCCGAAAGTACAGATCATCCTGCTCCGGTGCCACCAATGAATCTATACTGCTGCTTGTTGTATCAGTCGAATCAAAAGTTCCATTTGTTAATTCATCCCCGGAACTTCTGGTTGATGGCGACACCATTTGATGCAATCCTGAACAGCCTGTCGACATTTAGTAAAACACCAGAAATCCGACTTCTTGCCGGTCCATTTCCTTTGTTCGATTTAAACAGTTCTGAAATAATACTAGTTCGATTTTACAGTTTTTGAGAAGACGCTTATACATTCCATCAAAAATAAGAAGTTACGTTATCAAAGTACAGCTTGCTTTGAGCGAAATTTTACAATAAGTCACTTTACTATAACAAGCAAGCCTTCAAGAAAAATCATTCCAAAATAACTCTCAAAAAATAAGCTAATTTTGGAAATAAATTTTTTCCGACAGTAATTTCGTGTCTTTAAAAGAACATAAAAGGGAAAAGAAAGCAATTTGCAAACGGAAAAGTATCCTAAGAACAACGTTACAATTTGAACAGATATTTATAGATAAAACCGAACAAAATTAAAAGTACAAATCGTTAGAAATGAATAAGTGCAAAATGGGCACTTGCAAAATCGACAACTTTTCTTGTCCGAGCCCGCATCAGTTAGCGATCACTACTAATCTTTCAATTTAAGGATCTTAATTTAAAATGATTACTGTTATAGAAAGAACTGTAAGACTAACTTCATCTAAATTTAAATTAGGAAATCAATCAAATCATCGAAGCCAAAGATTTATGTATTGTTTTTGAAATTATCTCAAAAAGGTACTATATATTTAATCTTCAATGGGTTATTTCACATCTGATAAATTTAACAAAAATCAAATCAAAAAGAAAAGTCTAAACCATAAAAAATAAGTCAGATATGCTCGTGACGTTACGATTTAATCGAGTCACCTTTGTGAGTTGTAAAATAAAGGGAGAAAGTTATGCTTAACAAGTTATAATCTGTACAACAGGATTGATAAGGTTAATCAGTGATCGACAAGCTAATATTAGTAATTAATAGATTGCAGTAAATGGGTTATAGGTACCTTTTGCATGAGATAGTAATGATATGTACCAATCAACTTCCTTCTTTACAGGTAATGGAATTGGCAAATTAAAAGAAAAATGTCAAATGAAGAAGGGGACTATTCAAAACACAAATTTTATAAGAACTTGTTCTGTTCAGTAGTTAACATAGTTTTCTTAAAGAATCAACGGTGATCTATTAACTTTTAAATCCATCAAGAGAATAAAAAGTGAGCTCAATCCCTCTTGCTTATCGTATGATTATTTGACCTCTTCTGAGGAACCTTTGACGTCGAATTGTTGCAACTGTAAATTCAATGAAAAATTAAGAAGGCAAAGAGTAAATGGATTGCTACTCATTTAGAAATAAAATATAATCTTATTCGCTTATTATATGAAATTAAAATTAAAATGATTAGGCGGACTTTTTTCGTAAGAATGAAGTCTATAATAGTATGATATTACTTACAACAATTTAACGCCTAGTTATTTGTAAAATCGGTTTAATTGTCCGTCTCTTCCGGAATTTTTCAAAATTTTTGCTGAAATGCAGCAGTGGTTGAAGGGAAATATATCTTAAAATGAGTGGGAAAAATTGTGATCAGTAGGGATTTAAGAGAAAACTTATAGCGAAAAGCAAAGAATTTTTCCGTGGGATCGGTGAAGTAAAATCGGAGATTGTAATGTATTGCAAACAAACAGTAAGATATTAACCAATGAGAGGAAGCATTATTGGAACTAAAATCTGCAACGGTATGAAAACTTTTTAGTTAATGTTTCAACAAACATTTGTTGGAATAGAATGGAGGACGGATAGGGAAGAGGTATGAAATGCGGTAAAGTTACACTTCTACTTATCATATCCTCGAGACGAAATATTCAAGTTCCCCAATTCGAGACTTTGCATATGTATGACATAATATAATAATAATAATGCACCTTTCCTATTTGTAAGACACTAATTTTTCCTATTTGTAAGACAAAATGAATTCGTTATCAATCGATTGTTTTAGTTCCAATCGGTTCTTTTTGTTCCAAAAGAAAGGAAGAATTGTGAAACGTTCCTTTTGTTATTGTTATTGTTATTAATTGTTACTGCTATACAGAGCAATCAAAGTAAGAAATAATTTGAAAGTAAATTTTGCGGTAAATATCCACTGAATTAATGAAGGAGTCAGTTGAGGCATTGCTCCATCCAGAACTGACATAAGGTTTAGCGTACTCGAATTGAGGTCATATGATGAAAACACCATCAACATTTCCAGTCTGCAACAAATGTAGGAATTTTCGACCTATTCTTAATATGTGTATATATATTATGTATGTAATGAGTGTGTGTGTGTGTGTGTGTGTGTGTGTGTGTGTGTGTGTGTACGTAGATAATTTAGAACAGATCTCAACGGGGTGGCACAATCTTTTCCAACAATTCATTCTAAGACATCAAGGTCGCATGCCGACCAATATGACATTAGTTTCTCTTCCAATGAATTCTAAATTACATTTCGAACCACTCCGTCATAAGAAAGTTACATTCCCCTTTGTTGGAATTCTTGGAAAGTTTTCAAATTTAGAGAAAACAGAAATAGAAATATATATTATGATGTTTTCTCATTCTTCCAGAAATACTTCCCAAAAGTCATTTTCGGATTGAAAATTAATTAATTTTAATCATCAACCACATTTCTCTGAAACTTTCTACCAAAATTTTTTTAAATAATTAATTGAAACATTCATTTTTCTCACTGTGACGCAAATTGAAAATTCCTTTTCCCTCTTTGTTAAATTCTTTTCACAGTTCGGAATGTCATTAGGAATATGTCTTGACCTTCCAAGAATGAAAGAAGCAATACAAACTTTGCATTATTGCCAAGTGGTTAGAGAGCTAACAGAAGAATTTCTGGAAATTTAATCAAATTGATAGAATTCTGTCGAAAAGTTTGAAGATACAATGACACCTAACTTCGACAGGTATTTACTCTTACTTTTTAATGAGAATCTGACGAAATAAGTAAAATATGTTCCTAACACGAAGGAAACTTTCTACTCCTTGCCTACCATATTTTCCAGTTTCAATAATTCATGAATTTCTCATTTTAGTTCAATTACGAAACAATTGCGAATACCTTACAGTCCCTCCTGTAATAAGAATTACATTTCAAAGATATGTATATTTTTTACTTGCAATTTTTATTTTTAAAAGAAAAAGAAGAAGGTTGTCCTTTGTGCTATAACGACAAGAAATAAATGAAACAAAAGTTGATTTTACACAATTTTCTGCAAAACGTATTTTCGATTGTCGAATTCCTACAAAAGATGAGAAGTGAAGGCAGGTAAATGAGTTCGGTTTTGAAAAGCGATGTTCGAGAAAGGACTGAAAGAAGAGCCGCTTGCATTTCCTTTCATATTCGCAAGTATAAAATATTCAGTCCTTCCCGGAATTTTTTTGCATTGTTTTTTAAAGTACGAAAGCAAAAAGACATTAAAACAGAGAACGAGACATGCAACCAAAACATCTATTTAGATTACCGCGTCTTCGTTTGATGATTTCCACCTCCGTTCCGCTGTTACTGTTTTGTTCATCCCTGTAACAATTCCGCATGGTGCGCAATCTGTGTTGCACTGTTCGTTGCATTTAAAATATTGCAGTCGTAGGGGCGGTGGAGATTAGTTGAAGATTGGTGTCAAATTGCTAGCTTTTTTTGTCGGCAAACTTGGTGGGCGATGTCAGTCAGGTCAAGGTAACTATCCCTTCGTTTTCTACCTCTTTTTACAATATTTTCGCTTTCTACTTTGTCGCAGTATCACATCGTTGCATTTTATAGTAATTTGTTATATTCGGTTATTGTGCTACGTCAATTTCGTGCAAAAGATATAGCAACAGCCCACAGTCTCGTTATTTCTTCAACCGTTAAACTTCCAAATTTCACTCACTCATTCTTATGTTTGTTAAATTCTTCAGATACTCTCAATTTCTTTATTTCTTGTCGGGTGTTTTTTCTTTATCAATTTCGTTTTTCGACGAGTGAGTGTTGCGTAATGGATAATAATGTAGGTGTGAAGATGAGCGACTTAGTAGATCTTACTTACGCTGGCATTATTATAATTGGCGGCTTGATTGGCTACGTCAAAGCAGGTCGTTCTGATTTCTCGATTGTTATTTTTTTGGCCTTTTGGTTTAACGACTTGTGGCTATCACCAGGGTATTATTTAGCTTTACTGAAATCTTTGTGAATGTTATGTTTATTTAGGAAATGTAGTCGTTTAGTTTAAGTAATAGGGAAATCCGGTGTAACAAGGAGTATCTTTTTTGATTTAGGCAGTACTGCATCACTAGTAGCTGGACTCGGTTTCGGAGGTGCTGCAGCCATTGCTGCTTATTTCGGTAATAATCCCATGCTTTTAGGTGGGTTTTTGTCAAACTTCATTAATTGCATTTTCCTAATCGTACTATGAACGTTAAAGTCAGAGGAATTGTGTAGAAAGTATTGAGAGCTTAATTGTTGCTAATTTTTTCTATGAGTTCAAGATGAGAATTCCTGGACAAAAAGCCTTTCACTGAAGAATTGTTGTATCTTACTGCACAAGATTCACAAATCATAGCGTTTTACTCTTTAACTTTTTTGATAAGAAACGACCGTTTTTATGATGTACGTGATGTATTTCCTATAAAAAAATAGAGTGCCGTAGTAGTCCATCTCTAGTTTATTTACCAAACAAGTTAATCAAATGAGTTTTTAGGTTCTGGTTTTACAGCTACCAAGTTCAACCGTTATTTTATTGTTTCATTACATAATGTGTTATATATTACTTGTACTTTGTGTTTTACAGCTGTTAGTTTCGGCCTTACGCTGGCAATGGGTAGCCGTTTCATCCAATCTGGTAAAATTATGCCTTCTGGAATAATTACAGTTTTGAGGTTAGTTTCCACGCTCTTTATTTATAGTATTCAATTGAGAGCACGTCATTTAAGTACGTATCGCTTTTTTTCATAAAAAAGATGTTTTTAAATGATAGATGGATGAAAATTCGCTGTGCTTTCAAGCTATGATTCAAAATCTTGGGTATGACGTCTTTATTAATAAGAGCTTCAACAATTTTTGCCAACAAAGAAGTTTGTCAAATCCTGTAGCACAGAAACTTGTGTTTCGAAATCCGACGAATTCTTAGATGTTTTTTCTACATTCTGCGGGATAGTTTTCATAGTTCGATCCATTAAGTTCCATTTGGTGTGTAACCAACTAATATAAATGCCGTATTGCTTACCAAGTTGAATTAGATTTTAGCATTGGTATAGTAATCCGTTGCCTGATGCGTTATATCCATTGAACGGGTCCGCGGATGATACGTCTTTATGAAGCAACTTAATGAGATTTTTTTATTAGATTTATTTCAATACGTCTTTCGCAAATTTGTCGATCACTTGCAAATAATACGCTTCATATATATATATGCTAATTTGCAATTTCTGTGGGATTTGTTTGTTTGAAGTCTCACAAGAAAGCCAGGTGCAGCGTTGAAAATCCTTTACATACTGCATTCACTTGCAATAACCCTTCAACTTGCTGTATTGTTGTTGTATACCTTTCCACATTACGTTGTTATGTTATAGTGGTTCCAACTGTTTTGTAATTTATGCTTTACAGAATCATTTATTCTCCCCATGTTGTTAATGTTCTTAACGGCATTATTTTATCAACCTTGAATAACTAGCACAAAAGAAACAAGCAGTAATCCATAATAAAGGGACGAGCAATATCATGAACTAGAAAATGTGTTTTTTACAGCACTTAGCTATATTTCTGCTGCTAGTAATAATCCTGGCATCCTAGGACAAGTTGTTTCTGATTTTGACTATAGAGTTGAAAAAACTCTATAGTCAAAATCAGAAACAACTTGTTACTTCGTAACGGAAAGAAAAACTATAATGCAGATCAAAGTTTATTCAAAAAATTTCAAACTAAGTATGTGCTTCCCGGAAAGCTGGAAATTTTCGGACTCTTGAAACTATTCACATTCCTGCTTTTCTTCACTTCTGATGACGAAATTCTCCAAGTTCCAACGGATCACCAGTTTAAATGTGGTTCAAAATTTAGCAACTTTATCACCGCGTGGAAACCAGCCGTATTCCTGATTTAACTTGCTAAGTCCCATTTCACCCACATTGGTCATAGTAGCACTTCTTGAATCGCCCGACCACCCAGGCAATCCCATTTGTGAAAGACCTGGAAGTGTGTTCAAACACATGAGTTAAATATTTTTAAGGGAACTATGTTTGCACAGCCTGTCAGTTAAAAAAGTTTCTGGAACATCGACAGTCCGTAAGGGGGACTCAAGTGCTAGTCAGGGTGTCTCACAACTTTGATATATCATCAGTTGTCCGTCCGAGTATATTAAAAATAACTTTCATAGATTTCTACACGTAGCACTTTTACATAGAAATCAAAAGCTAAGAGCCAATTTATCATGTAGATCTGATTATCCATCTACTAGTAAATGCGTCTACACCATGCAGCAAACATTTACGTACGCATATGAATTTTAATCGATGCCTGTGGTTCTAAACACAATCAATACGGGCGCTTACTAATTCTCTTATCACAACACCAATGTCATTATAAAAACATATGTACTTCATTCAAAAGAAAACTTCACTAAATAAAAAAGAATGAAATGAAAAGTGCTAGAACACGAGGCAAGGGACGATGAAGACGTTAAAATTTTTAACAAGTTATCAGGAACGTATCAAATCTCAGAATGGCAATCTAGTATCTCATTAATGTCGAAGCAGAATTGGAGAATGCTTCTGAAGTTTTAGATTAAACCTTCATAACATTCTGATCACCGGTAAACAAAACACAAAAGTGAAATATAGTCAGGAATTATACATAGCAAAATTGTAGAAAACAGATAACTTTGGTCTTAAAAGTTTTCACAAACTCATTTGTTTCTTATTTCTTAATTTTGGATAGTTCGTAATAGAATTCATCATTTTCTATCCCATTACTTTCAAAATATTTTACCTGAGTGCCCCATGAAGAATGAATCAATCTAAAACAGCTTAAAGATGTGTATAATGAGCAGTACCTAAGTTGATACTATTGAAACTAAAAATACTTACCAGCTCACCGATATATGAAACAGCATAAAGCAAGACTTCGTTGCTCGTAAATTATGAAATAAATAAGAACTTGAGAGCTACATGCATGTCTCAATATTACAGACATGCAAAATTTGTCAAATTAAAGCTTCAAGATTCATTTTTCCACAGTAAAGAACTACTGTTCGACTTGAAGTTAGTACTTCCAGCTGAAGCAGCACAAAGTTGAGAAAAGAGTTTTTTAAAGTCCTGCAATTCAAAATTTACAATCAGCAAAAAAACCGAAGTTCACACCAAAAATTATACAGCGATATAACAACTTCAAATGTTTTGGAATTATTCCAATTTAAATTACAATTAAATAAGCCTCAAACAAGCTCAACAATCTACAAATTGATACACCCGGAAATAAAAATTCGAAAAAATGAATAAATGAGGCAATGAAATTAACAACGGCAATAAAAAACCTACACATATCACAAATGTTGAAGCTGTTTTATAACTGTCCTTTGAACTATGGACAATCGCTGTACCCAGATGAACAATTAGCCTAAAATTTTGTCCAACGTAAGTTCACAAAAAACACTTACAGGTCTTATCAAAATTATATTTATGTTTTAATGTAAGGAAAAAAAATCTTATTCCTTCTAAAACGAATAAAGGACAAACATATACTACGATAAACATATAGGAATACTATGTTATTTCGATTTAATGAAGGAATAATAAATAATAAATAAATGTATATGAGAACTAATAAATGTATATGTATATGAGAATACATATAAATATATATGAGAAGTTTGTCTTTCGTGCCATTAATTCATAAACCAATGTACTACGAGGTAAATAAGAGACAAATTAACTAAAACTAAGGACCCGAAAATTTTCAAAAGACATTTTTATCATCAAGCCTTCTTAGAAATCGAATTAGTGACAGTACTCCCAGGTACAAAATTATATAACCCTATAATGTTTTCATTTTTCCTACAAAATATTTCCCACTGTGATCTTTTCTTATGAAACTCTATGCAATTCGTTGTGTTCAAACCAGAAAAACTTCCATATATACCTAAAAAGACATATTATAGAAATTTTAATTGCACTGTAGATCTTTTGAAACATTAGTAACAGTAGTTAAGGAAGTTCTTTTAATTTCACTAACTCCCTCAAATCATAACCATTACTAAAACTAAAATTTGTTCGGACTAACAATACGCCTAGGTAGAGAATGATAAGAAAAAGAATACTATGTAAACACGGCAGATAATAATTCATAATTGTAATACTTAAGTATCATATTAGCTTAGTCCTTCAATTCTTGGCACCAGACATTCTATTAACTGCTGTCGCCCATCAATATTGTAAAACGCTTTGATTCTCATCTTCAACTGAAAAAGGACAATATAACGAGAACCGAAAACAGATGTTTGTGACGCCACAAAATATTAAAAAAATTTCGCGATTTGGAAAAAATAAACCATAGCTGAATTCTTGTAAATTGATTTTAACGAAGTAATCCTTAACACTCAATACTTACTGGATGAGTTGATGATATCCTTTTAATGTTTATCATTTGAATGATGGTACCCTGACGATTAGCTGGCAAGTTTGAACTAGATGGAGGCAATAACTCTATTTGAAACGCCTAAAAATCATGTACTACAATACTACATGAAGTGGTGAAAAATAAGTTAATAACAGAGCAAATCTGAATTTATACCCCCTCTCCTCCTCATTAGTTTTATTAAAAAAAATTGTTGAAAACTCAAAATACTAGGGGCAAACACATTCTCTTCGGAGTATGGGAAGAAAAGAAAACAAATGAAATGAGTCTAAATGAAATCCAACAATAAAATAAAATCATGGAAAAGAAAAAACACAAGACACACTGCCGAAGGTATATTATAATCAATTTCCATTATATGAAAAAAAGCCTTACATATATAAAAGTGTCAACATAAAAAAAAACCTTAGTGACGGCTGCTTGAAAATTGAAAGCTTCAACAGGCAAAGGATTATTATTAGTGACTAGAAGCCTCAATGCTGCCACACTATTCTCATTGAAAGCACTATCGACGTAAAGAACGCCTTCGATGCCATTTGTATTAATTGCAATCGTTGAAGGCTGCGAAGCTTTTTTAGATGCATCCCTGTATTATGAATTTAGAAAGTTCTGGACATGAAAGCACAGATATATAGACACTCAAAAACCAAACTAATTAAATGTATGTCATACAGATGAACTATTACAAAACATTAACCAGAAGGAAACGTACATCGAAAATAAGTCGAAAGGGTCCAAATCGCTCAATGTTGGTGCCGCTGGTTTTGAGGACATTTTATTTGTTGAAGAATTATTAACCAAACCTATAAACAAAAAGATAAAAGAAAATCAAATTTTAAGTTAGAAGAATTTTGTGTCTCTGATAGACAAAAAGGAAAAAAAAAGCTAAAGTAGCAAATAACAGGAATTGTGATTATACTTCTTTAACAGGAATGATTCGGTCCATTTTGGACTTTCAAAGTCTATTTTAATTACAGAAATAAGAATACCATCAACTAAATCAATCGTTCTCGTACCATTCACAGCTTCTGCAGCTATCAGACCATTAATGTTTGTTTCGAGATTCATTAAATCAAGCAAATCCGAAGGCCCGACTCTCTAAAATTGATTACATGAACAGTCAAAATTCAACACAAAAATACCGTCCACCGAATTGATCGTTTTCGCGCCGTCATAAATTTTGCAAATATTACTGCAACTTAAAAAGATAGAAGCATAACATTACTTGTTCTGAACATTCTAACAGTGGCGGCGCTTCAAGATCTCCCAGTAAATTCGCGGTTTCTGATTTGTTCTCAGTTATAAATGATTCATTTATTGAGGTATCTCTTTCAATTGGTTGTGCGGCTGCGTTCAGTGTGTTATGTGTAATAATAGGCATTCTTTCCAAAAGGCCAAATCTGCAACAAATGAATGAATATACATCGGAGATAACGTTATACTGATTTTAAAGACTTAATTCATGTTTCAATATTCCTCCTTCTATTGTATTTTTGAATTCACAAATATAAATTCAAATGATGCTAGCAAAATTAGCGACGTGCTTTAAAAATATTTAGAACGCTCGATGTTCGACATTATTTAAAACACTTTTACCTGCAATTATCAGGCTATCATAAATATTCAATAATACATATTAAGTTAAATTTGTGTATAAAAAAATTGTGAAAAAGTTTACTTCAATTCGCCGTAGTTCAACAAACGCGAAAATTCAACTGATCGCTGTTGAAGTTCGAGATGAAGATGTCCCTTGTTAGACTCAATCATCAGACGAATCCGACTGTAACAAAAAATTCAAATGTTACTTTGAAATAAGTCCAAAACGATATACTTACAAATTCTTCCGAAGTCTTGAGACGCCGAAAATCGGGAATATTTTATCCTTTCAACAAAAATAACTGGTTTTTTTAAAGCAACATACTCATTTGTCTCATTGAATCTTGTATCCAATTTTGCTAAGGCTGTCAGTGCATATGACTTCGTTATAGTGTTTGTCAAATTGCTTGGTAGCACACGTTCAAAGACGTCGATAATACTCGATTCTTCCACCTTGCAACAAGAAGTAGTTAGAAAACAGTTATGCGTCAATGAAGAGTACCCGTAGTCAAAAATATTACGAAAAAAATCTCGTAATATTTGAATTCAATAACCGTATCCCTCTATAAAGGAAGTTCAAAGTAGACCTTGACCACGTCGTCATCATTCAACTGAAGTATGATATCACCAAACTCGCCGATTGTCCAAAACGCTACCTTAAAGTAACAAAAATTCCTCTCGTATACTTATACAATCATCTGATTCAAGCAGAATTGAATTCATGATTTTGTCATAAGCATTATTCAGGAAGCCGGTTATTATTACAAGTCAAACTTCTGTGCATTCAAAGCAACAGTTTAGTTAAATATAATTAGATATCTACTCTTCCACTCAAGCCTTCACACAGCTGTATGACTTACTTGTAATAGTGGCTGGGCATTAACGACATCTGCCTGTGCCGCCCGATAAAGCTGTACGGCCGCATAATGTTGAAGTTCTGTGTGTGATGAAATTAGCTGAATCATACATGAAACCACTTCATCAGGCACATAATTACCTGCCTTCAAATAAAAACTTAACTTTAGAACAAGCCCAAATTCAATCAGTGCAAAATCATCCAAATTAACCTAGTTTTGAATTTAAATCCATAACTTGGACTTTGAAATTCATCTTTTCTAACATTCATAAGAACACACACAAGAACATGATACGTGTTTCACAACCTAAAATATATAACAAAATGTTCTTACCAACTTCAACACTTTGATCATCGTATCAAGATGCCAACCATAATTAGGTGAATATTTTTCAGTGGCAATGTACATTTTTGAAGCACATTCTGCTTTGAATTCCGGATCGGCAGTTTCCAAAAATATTAATATTTCTTTCGTCATATTTGTTATATTTGTTTGATTAATCAGTGCAAAACAAAGTTCCATCGCACGTCTAAAAAAATTTTAGAAAATGACTATAGTAATCGTAGGAGCACATAGAAATTCAAAGCCAAAAATCATAAACCTTCTGATTGATACATCTGGATCTTTCAGACAATCAACAACAGTTGTACGATGCCGTTGGACTGCATTGTAATCCACGAATACTGTCTTTAACAAGGTATTTAGTGCAACATATCGAATATTCTGCAAAAAAATTCGTAAAAGACCTTTAGATTTCATGAATGACAATTTCACAATTTCTTAATCTTATCCTTGAACCTTCAGTCAGTTAACAGCAAAAAGTTACCTTATCCGGATTTAACAAAAACCTTCCAAGAATATTAACTGCAAGAACACGAAGGCCACTTTCACTTCGTATTTCCATGATTGTCAACACCGTTTCATACAAAATAGCATTACCAACATTTTTCGATGTCTCTGTATTTGTAGCTACCTTAACTTTTACATTTAATTTAAATATTTGGCAAGTGATAAAGGTTAAAATTAATATCACCGAGACTGGACTTCAAAACTAATCACCGAGACTGGACTTCAAAACTACTCTTACACTGGTTTATTAAGTTCCACACAAACCTGTGCCAAGATATCGTTCATTTCCTCACTCACTTTCGCGTCATAACGTCCCAATATACGCAGTAATTTCAAAATTTTAATCTGAATTTAAAATAACATTATTAATGCAAATACCAGCACTACAAAAATATGCTCGCAAAGAAATGAAGTCACACATGGGATGCGAAAATTAAAAGAAATGCGGAAAAATTATAAGTAAATGAACAAAATAACCTGTAAGAAAGGATCACTGATGCCCGTTACATCGTGTTCTGGTGAATAGCCACTCATTAAAAGGTTTTTCAAAATACGAACTAGATTCGGCACCATCTAAAGTAAGATGAAAATTAAGAACACGAAATCTCGGAATGAAAAATACCCATGCTCAGAGTGGAATGAACCACAACTAAGCAGCATGAAATAAAGCTTTTAAATACAAAATTATAATGACTAACTTTCTTAAAATGATTTAATACGTCAGGGCTTTTTTCACACATTTCGGTAACCAAGGTTATTCCACCAATTAACACTCCTAGAACTTCATAAGATAAAACATTAGTTATTTGCTAAATAACACTGATCCTATTTTTCACGTCATTGATTTTCTTCAAACACTGTAATAAAGAAAAGGCCAAATAGAATCATCTATCAAAAACTAAAACTAAAGTATCTCAAACTACACAATTCTTGACAAGTGGAAGTTTAACCATAAAACAGTTGGAAGACAAAAATTTTAGCTATGTAATTTCGAAAAACAATCTTAGATTCTGCAAGCTGTTTGTGAAATTGGGTTGTAAGCTTACCGTGATTCTTTTCGTTGATTAATGATTTTGTGCACGAGATAAACATTTCCATAAGTTCAGGCACTTTTTTTACAATTCTAAAGGCACATAAAGCCGCCTAAATCAACTTTTTGAATGAATTTCATGATAATGTATTATTCAATGTTAAGTCAAGATCAAAACTTGAGTTATCTTATTACCTTATAAAGACTACAGAAAACACACGAAAACAAAAAATATACAGAAGTTATTATTTTCATAAGTCCCAGGGGTAGCTATGCATGATACCAGATTACCTTTTTTTTTATGTAAGTATTGCTGGATTTAATTAGCCTTTCAACTTCACCAGCCAAATCACGGCACATCTCTGACGAACAAATTGAGCCTAACGTGCAAAGAGCAAGGCCCGTTATAAATTGTGTTGAAGCGTTCAAATCACTGAAACACCGATGTACAGTGTAAACCAAAAAAATTACACTATGATCATAACAGCCAGAGACACAGAAGAAACAAAATGTACAATGCAAAATTCTGAAGTCATGAAAAGTAATGCTACCAAATTAAAGCGAATTTAGACTTACTTTTTCAAAGAATTAGTAACAAGAAGATGAACTTCCGAACGTTCGTCCAACAGTAACATTGCACCTAGATAACCAATGCGTTTGTCGGTGTACCTTGGTTGCGCAACCAATTTCATACATTCCATCTGTGAAATAACTTTGAAATCATGGAATTTAGCAGAAATTTGGAATACTTACTACCATTACAAATTACTATGATTGTTAGAGCACATAAATACTCACGTAGAGAGATAAAACTGAATAAAGGGACCAAAACAACTTAACCCTATGTATCACTAGAAGGCAAACGCTAAACTCAGAACATAAAACTTTTTTGTCACAACCTGAATAAAGGATGCATAGCAATGAGGAGTAATATCCTCACAAATTAAATAAAATTAACGTGGGAATACAAAAAAGTGCAAAAAAACTGCAATATCTACCTGTCCAAAGTGAGCTGGATAACCTAGCATATGTATATACAACAGTTTTGCAATATTTCTGCATTTCCATGGACTGTCATCATCTCGAAATGTCTCTCTAATGTTTGCACTTTCACGATCAACTACAGCCCGCTCCTCGGCCATCGTACGAGCTGCTCGTACTTGACGTATTAAATCTCGCAACCGCATCGGCGTTCCCAAAGATCTATAATGATAACAGAAGTAATCCATAAGATGAATATTTTTCCAATGATACTCAGACTATTTCTGTAAATTTTGTTCAGAATTTGAAGCTAATCTTTAAATTTCATAAACTGAGCATTTTAATAATCTTTCTGAGGTTTCCGTATATATCCGTCTGAAATGCATGACAAAACTAATACAAAAACACATGATTTTTCACTTACACATACATCATTTATTCTACAATTTCAAATGAGTGATTGAAATCTACAATTATCATTGCTTTCGGAATCCGTAAAAGACAAAAATTACTGTTAATTTTTAGCTTATCTTATTACTGTGAAATATAAAGTCAGTGTCCTTTGATATTCATACCTTCCAGAACAGTTCTGCTTACTCCCACCCATACAAGGAGAGTATTTATATTTCCCAGCAACGACTTAAAATCTTTAATGCGTGTGTTAACAAAATATATCTCAGACGGTGCAATTGGTGAAATCCAAAACGTTTCGAAAATTTCAACGTTCCAAATAAAAGAAATTTGTAAAAAAAATACAATAACATATGGCCAAATTCAATATTTGAGAAACGGAAAATGACAAGATATGAAACAGAAATTTGCAGGAGAAAACTGTAACCATACAGGAAAGATGAGAAGTTACTTAAAAATTAAAGATAAAGTCAAAATCTATAAATTTAAATGATCACCTACGTACTTTACCACTTCCAATTTACGTTGAAGTTGTATTTACTTCATACCCTACATGCATGTTATTTTACATTCATCTCAGACCTTATCCTACCGCATGGTTGCAAATCCCACTATTCCTGCTTCATTTTATATTCTTCTCCTAAATTTTTGTTTCTACCTGTAAAACAAGTGATACTAATCTGCTTGTTGAAATTCACCACCAAGCGAAAGGCAACAATTCATTTATTAACACCCCAACAAATTTTGCGAGAAATGATACGTACCTTCCAAGCCGAGATTTCACCTCATCAATTTTTTCAATAGTCATTTCTACCACTGTTGCCATATTGAGTCTACTACGATCTTTTTTATAGTAGCCAAAATAACCTGTAAACATCGTTGAAACTGATATAAAACTTAACACATTTGTGGCCGAAATTTAACTCGAAATCAGTTATAAATCAAATTTGGATTTAACTCAGGACAAACTGCTGAAATGGATAAGCGATAAAGAAATGGATAAATTAAAACCATGCTTCAGCTGACATGGCGATCTGGCAGGTGTCCAAAATCTCAGGTGAAAGTGTTCGGTGCATAATCAAAACCTCCCGTAACCACTCTATTTTTCTTATGAGTCATCAAAGCACTTGTCATCAAATACCGGATGGGTCATCGTCACATCATACCATCCATCCCACCCAACCGCTAATCTCGCTCTAAACTGTTATACGGCCCGGTAATGAGCACTGAACCTTTTTGATTTATCGAATTTCAGCTGTTACTAATAACCAAAGCATAACGAGACCTCTCGTGGAGTGAACTTTGAAAAATCGCATCTTGCACCTCCTAATGTCTATCTATAAGCTACGCTATTTCCTACGCTTTCTCTGCTTGTCTTCCTTTTTCGCCCAACCCACTCACCATTGACAACCATCTGATATAACTATGCCCACTGCGGGCTGCTCGCCAGCTTTGCGCAGTGGCGATAACGTGACCAATGAGGCTTAGCCGAGGTGCGTTTATTGCTGGTTGAAAACTTTCACCCAATTGCCCGCCGCAACTCCTGAAAGACGGATGTTGTAGGCAATTTTTGAACGCCCCGCACGGGGCAGAAGATAACTGGAGGGTGGGAGTGGAAGTGTGGCAAATGCTACGTTGACGTACCCGAAAAGGTTAGTGCCAAGAAAGGAGAAGTTCTGTTGGTGATAGACGCTTTCAGGCTTGCTGCACATTGTCACGTGTAAAATAAGTAGCGGGTAATTTTTATAGGTAAGAACAAAATGAAATATCACATGCACTTGCATTAAAAAACACTTTACAGGCCAATTACAATGAATAACAGGAGACAGAAATGTTGTGCGAGAAAACAGACGGACAATTGAAATAGCATTATACTACACAAAGAAAATAAATCTCATAAAGCATCCTGTTACATGTGCTAAAACTTATATTATAGATGCGTTTGTTCAAGGAGCTAGAAGAAAGGAATTTCTGCCCATATTCGGAAAATCTAATCTGGATTCAGGAAGAATAGATTGTTTTCCAACTTGATAATATTTGAAAATCATCTCAAGGAACGAACTAGCTTCACTACAATAAAAAACCATAAAACATAAAAAAGGCAATCCAAAATTCAAATGGGAGGGGAGATGAAATAGAAGAAAGTATCAAAAGTTGACAGCAATTTAATTATATTTGCAAATCCAATTTCTTACTGGAAAAATGATACAAAGCTAATTAATTTATAAATAAAATAACAAGCATTAAAGGAAATGATTTCAATTTTGTTGTAAAACTACAAATCATTCAAATCAAATAAAAAATCTTTACAGTACAATCTAACAAATTAAGCATAAGCTTTGGCGCTAAGGCGCACTTCCAAAGAGATGAAGATATCCAGTTGTTGGTTCTCCAGGACTCATTTGGTGCTGCAAAACGTAGTGCCGTGCTGTACTGTTTCGTTTAGCAGAACAATCAAAAAATACCCGTTCCGGGTATTTCTCATCAACAGGTAACACTTTTGGAATGGTTCCCAGCGGTATCCTTACAATTGGTAGACCTTCTGAGCTTGCCTTTGTTTCCACCGTTACATCATCGGCATTTTCGTCAATCAAAATTTCAAATTTCGGGAAATCCTCGCCAAGTTTACCTGAAAAAATCTCCTAAATCTATTACATAAAAGAAAATGAATTTCCATGATTATTTTATAATAGAAAATTTTCAAACAAATTCGATATAATTCGGAGTGGAAACACACTTAACGCTGTTTCACATATTTTCTTCAACTCATTTTTTTTCTTTTCACATTTCTTTTCTTTCAGAACCAGAACAGCCTCTTCAGCGACTTCATTTAACAAAGCATCTTTCATTTCCTTTTGCACAACTATCTTCTGTTTGCATGACTTTTTCTCAGACGAGCTACTGAGTTCTCCTCTGCAAGAATTTCGTTATTAATAATTGCCCCATTCATCAAAATTCCAAACAACTTTGAGTAACTCACTCATCTTCCAACAGCCTCAAAATAGCCTCCTCAGCTTCTGCCTCCAAATTAGCTTCTTCTTCATTCCAATCAACCTTAAAATATTTTCCACACTTAGATGAAAAAAGAATGTTTAACCACCCCCGAATTCAAAGAAATTTTGAAGGTCTCAAAATACACACGGACTAAAAATTATCAAGGTTTACTGCGGCTACTTCGCTCACAGTATCACTACTGGCGCCGTTCTTTTTTGATGCTTTTTTCTTGATTTCTTTTTCTTTAATCCTATCGATAATTTCATTTGCATGCGAATATAAGGCATCGGACAACAGCGTTGGCACAGCCATAGCCTAAAACTTTTTTAATAACTGTCTATTCTTCAACACGAAATAGAAATTCAGATAAATCCCAGCTGTAGCCGCATACCTGATTTAATCGAGTCCAGTTGAACCTTTCTTCTCGATTATACTTGGCTTTTAACTCCAGTCGTGTTCGGGATGGAAAAAACTCATGCATCAACCCAAAATCTGGGCCTGTGGCTCTAAAACAACTGCATTGGGAAAGTGATACAAAAACACACTTTACTGAAAAAGAGAAACTAATTTAATATAAACAGTATAATTAATAATACTGTTGCTTAGATTACATATGACATCAGAAATAAAAGGAAACTAAGAAAGAACTGCCTTAAAATATCATAAAAAAGATCAGTTTCTAATTCACTCCATGGATTGCCTCTGCAGAATGGCCTCTTTCGAAAGCTCATTGAGTTAAGTTTCTTGTTTGAGCGATCCTATAAAAAATATCAAAAATGAAAATTCTTTCCCTTTCCAAGGAAGATGTGCTTCTAAAATATTCGACAAGATAAAGGCCATAACATTCTACCCAATTCTCATTAAGGGAAAAATTGTTTTTTTTTCAGTTCAAAAACTACGTCTAATGTCTCATGTTTCTTATAATTTGCGAAATACAAGAACACACTTCTTCTACTGTTTCCCAAACATTAGAATCATTTTCATTGGTAATAGTCAAACTCGATTCATCTATAACCAGAGAACCATCAGCTGCTATTTTGACCTGAAAATATCATTCAATTAAACTTTTATTCGTTTGTAAATGGAAAAGACATCTCTTGTAAATTTCTTTTCGTAAAAAATGTAAATGGAACACACTTCCTAAAAAAAAATGTAAATGGAACAGGATATACTGCAATCTCAGTAAAAAAAACAGAAATGTGCGAAAACAAAAGTTTTAATCACCTGCGGGGCAGCAAAAGCAGGTTTTGGGATCTTTTCCTGCTTGTTTTCAACATGATTTTTTTCTGTAATCTTCAGATCTGTTACACTGTCTTTCCTCTTTTTTCGAGAATCTTCATACAGCCTCTATAATGAGAAAGTTCAAGTTAAGGAAGAGTAGAACGACTGCCATTCATAGCATGTAGAAGTTAAAAGAAAATAAACAGCAGGGTACGTAGAGTGAGAAGGCATCAACAATTACTTTTACGATAAAAGAAAAGGGACATTAAAATTACTTTTTCATTCTTCGGATTCCAGAAAATTAGATCTTGCATGGTCATTGTTTTTGGATCTAGTGGTTCACTCCCAGTAAATTTTTTCCTGAAACACAAGAGTTTTACGCCTGTATATTTCGTGTAGATTTGTACATGATAAAAACAATAATATCACGAGGAATCATTCAGGAAATCAAGAAGTACATGAGGAAGTCAGCGTAGTGGAGATCAATTATGTAGATGGTGATTCGTAAAAATGATATCCCAATTCATATACCTCACTTTTGTAGAACAATCATTCTTGGTAGGAGAAACGGAAGATCCAGCTCTTGAACGCTGTACAAACGGTTGTTCAATACCAGATGCAGAGCTGAAAATTTTTAAATCGTAAAATCCGGTAATGGTTTGAAAAATTTCAAAATTTGCTTCTAAATCCAAATTCAAACAAACTCTAGATTTAAAGAGCAAATAATTTACTGCTTTGATTATCGACAAAAGCATTAAGTTTAATAATGGTGAAATATTTCACCAATCTCTCAAAAGACATCGAGTAAAGAGATAAATTCAAAAAACTTACATAGAGCTCGCAACGCTGACCGGTGATTTTAGTGGCGAATGTGGTCTAGGTGATCTAGACGGAGAACTGCCACAAGATTTATGAATTAGTTCAGGTGTTTTTAAAAGTGCCAGTGATTCAGTTGTGTAATCACTGGTTAGTGAAGCCTTATCTAAAATATTAAATTCTGATTTTTTATCTAAAAGTGTGGCGAAAAATCATATGAACTACCCTATGGTAGTTCACATTATGTATATCATACTCACTCAATAGAAAAAGGGAATTATCATAAGATAGAAAAATTAGTTACTGAGGCGTTTCGACAAGAAAAAATATTCTTCTCCCACATTCTACGAGATTCTCTATATAATCTGGACATACATTTAACTCAGGAGATAGATATTGAAAGTCTGTCATGGAAACTATTTTAAAACTATGTTTAATTGCTTATTACCTGTTCGTGTGTTTGTTCCGTCCTTATTTAAATAGTTTGAAATCGATTCGGAATGAGCGGGCCTGAACTGCAATTCTTGGACGTCAACAGGGGCTGAGGTTTCTATTTTTAATGTACTCTTTTCCTCTGGTATCACCAATGACACAAGTAGAGGTGACATACCATCTGATTGCGCTTTAATTTGGGAAACAGTACTCGGTTTTGATGGCACACTTTTCTTCGTTCCACTGACAACATTTGGACGTGCCTAGAAAAAGAATGCCAAACTGAACATGCAAATCCTCTGCCAATCTTATGAAGGGAGAATTACCATAAAAGAATAATCCATAACTGTTATTAATTTTTCCAAGTTCTGATATAGTATTTGATATAAACAGGTACAAGTGATCAGTGTGATGTAAAAAAATACATGAACAAATCTTACCTGTATGCGACAGCGCCGTGACATCAGTAAACTGTCACTGCCTGATCGGTACTCTGAACAGATGACAATATTAGTAAGCGTGCGACGAGAACAATGCTTATTTCTACCCTTCTAAATACTACCCTAGAACTCTGGCATTGCACCCCCCTCCCTATCCCCGAGACTTTGTCCTTGATCGTCTCACAACTTTTAATTCCATTCCAATTCTACAGCAAATCCAATCGAGATTCCTACGAACTATTGCAACGTAACATCAGTCAATGATTTCACTGTTCGGGTCTGCCATTTTTTACTGATAAAAATATAGTAATCAGGGCGCCCTTGCTTATCTTCCCAGCACATTATCTATGTGAATGCCACTCTAAGTCATCACTGTGTCCTCTGTTAGATACATAGAGTAGGTGAGAGTGAATAATCTATTTGTTCATTTTCTCTTTGGCGTATCACGCCATTCTCTGTTGGATACTTTTGGTCCGTCACCTATTTCAGGTTTTCGGAGATGTTTGTTCGCACTGATTCAGTAGCTATCATTCATTCCTCCGCAAATAGTGAAATAACGGAAGTAGTCAACGTGGAGAGCTGATAAATTCCACAAATGAGTGATGGAATGAAGAGAACACGTGAAAGTTGCGCAAAATTGTTTAGCTGAATGAGAATGCAAAAAAATATTTAAAAAAGATGGAGCAAATCAAGTCGGACATGAAGACATCAGAATTCAGCAAAGAGCTTGAAGTGAATATAATGAAATTTTATGAAAAGCTATAGAAATATATATCGAAACGGAACGATAAAGTAATAGAAACTGTTTGGAACAATTCCATCACATCTCGTGAACGTACGAAGAACGATTTTTGCTTTCTGTCATCAGCTAATTTTGTTTTTCAAGAAAACTGAAAATGCATATTTACATTTATGCTCTGATCTATCTATTCATCGGAACCAGTTGTATCGCCCACGTAATTAATTCTTTTCATATTTTCTAAGCATCAATGAAGCATATGAGATACGCACAGTCTGCACTGTCATTAAGACAAATGTTGGATAAGCCTCGCCGGATGTTTTCACAGTAATATGTTATCTTTAATGTTTCGCCGAATTCACAATTGACAGAGATATCACGGCTTTCCATCACTTTTGCGTCATAAATTTTAATAATTTAAAATTCACTTAATGTTAATTTAAGAAATCATGCGCATATGAGCACAAATGAACGATTTCGAAACGGAAAAAAGCTTCTGTTTGCTTGAGTTTTTGCTTATTTTAAATTAAAAAAAGATGCCTGATCTATTTTGGAATTTTGAAATTTTTTAGAAAGCAGCAGGTCGCTGAAAGCTCTGTAGGTAAATTAATTAGTCACATTTATTACTTTTAATTCATTGAGATAAATATCATCTGTCATTTTGACAAAATAATCAAACATTCAATTAAGAATGATTTAAACAGCGGAAATGACAACATGCCGATAATTAATGTTAGATTTGACATTTCTGATTAAAATAGCAATGTCCGTTAAGTCCGATTTTTGAGTGTTGGAAAAAGGAAGAAAGTTTTTGGAAGCATTTAATTGAGCAAAAATTCATCAGTAAAGATTTCACTGTTTCCTTACTTCGTTACTTTTATATATCTTTGAATTTCAAATAAGTAGTATTGGAAGTTAAGTGAAATATGTCTTAAGAATGTTAGAAGTGACTAGCAATGTCGCCATCCTTCAATTTGCAGCTTTTTATCAATTAAAATTTAATGAAAAATTGGTTTTGGCGGTGCCACCGGTGGTTCTTTGGAGGAATTTTGCGGTGCAGCATTTACAGTCTTTATTTCCGAGCCTTCTTCAACCGTCTCCTCCGGAAACTCTAATTCCCATAGTCGTTTCAAATGCTTGCCTCGAACATCACGCGGTGTTCCGAAACCAGTCATTCCTTTCTAAAAATTAACTATCTCATTTCTCTCCTCTTCCAATTTTAACATAGTTAAATTGCATTTACCTGTGAATCACATTTATTAGTTCCGGATTGCAATCGAATGATTGAATCGGTAGCTCTCAGTTGCTCGATGGTCCATTTTTTACCATTATCGGCAAATTGCACATTAAGAGCAGTATTACGAGGCATACCAAAACCTGTTTTACCCTGTAAATTCTATTTTGTATAAATGATGCACCTGTACAGGTGTGCAATATTTCTAGTTCCGTGTACACTACTAAATGCTCTATCACTTTTATTAACTGGTGAATTTCAGCTAAGCCTGTAATCACTGTAAAATTAACCAAAATTCGACATTAGCTTATTTGCTTAATAAAAATAAACTTACTTTCTGGACACGGACACTAATGAGGATAAGGCATGATAGGGAGAGGATAAAGCATGATAGGTTGGCTAACTTTTTGTGAGTCGAATTGATTGGTTCCTGATTGTAACGGTACCAAACCATCAGTTTGTCGTAATTGTCCGAGAGTGAATTTACCACTACGTGTACGTCTTCCGTTTTCCGCTGTAGCCGGTGCTTCTACGTGAGCAATTTTTAAGCCACACTCTGCTACCACTGCAATGGATCACTAAAAGTATTGATTAATGCTACATTTTATTTCTTTGTAAAGAAGTAAAATTTTGAATTTAAAACACGCCTGAACGGACTAACGGATATTCCGAGAAAATCTCAAAAACTTTTTACCAGCTTCCGACTTACAAAAATGTAAATATTTCGGGAACAAACAAAAATCAGCATGTTTTTTTATTAATTAATTACAAATATTGGAAATAAAACTGGATAGAAAGCATTTTTAACTTGAATTAAGTACGAAAAGTTTTGGAGTGCCAAGTAGTGCTGATACTTGGATAGATTTAACGAAAGCGCAAAAGTATGTTTCAGATGCAGGAACTTTTAATTATTGAAAAGAATTAATTAAGTATTTAAATGGAACGAACGTGAAGTGGGTGAAGTAGTGTTGGCCATTCAATTCGAATTGCTTTCAATTCGAGGAAGAATTCAGGGAAAAATACGACAGCTACTGAGAGCAAGTAAAATGAAATGGTATGACGGAGATAGCTTTTGAAATAGTTTTCGCTGGAAGAAGATATACTGAGGATTGAGATGATCTCGAGACGATGCTACAAAGGCGGCTGCTCACTTCTACCTGATGACTCATTAAAGGCTAGATCTCCCGCACTGCAAGAGATTGTTACTGTTACTGCAGTTAGGCAGAAGAAGTGTTTGCAAAACAAAAATGAAGCACTGAGGGGGATATATCATCCACTTTGTTCTATTTTTAGAAATATGGAACGGTGACAGACAGATAGGTAATTGTTAATAGCGCTACCTCACCTCCTCGCATTTTTTGCTTTTGGCGTAAAAAGGATTGTTTTTTTGTTAAAATTAATTCTGAGTGTATTGATGTGATAGATAGTTACCATCAATTTGCTTATTATTGGAGGGAGGAATAAGAACTGTTCTAATTGCCCAGTTCAAGGCTTCCTGTCTAATGGGAAATTTGTGATAATCATTTTTTTGAATTTATTATTTGTTAGATTTAGCATCTCATTAACTGGCAATTTCTGACAATTTTGCACAGAAACATCAGATTTGTTAAAAATAGTAGTTTCAAGCAGGCGGCATATTCCATTAATTCAGTAATAGGAAGTTGCCGGAAGTCTCAGTTTTATCGTTTTGGATGTTTCCAACTTTAGGATGAAAGTACGTAACTACTAATTCTCAACGAATCTCCCGAAGAACTATGAGAGTAGTGGTGTCAAGCAAAAAGTGGAAAGAGTATATTATCTAATCGATGATGTATCCTGACGTTTGTATAATGCACTGTCAATTAAAACCAATTTCTACTAAACATAGATCGTTTGTACCGAAAATGCTATTATTCAAATGTGAAAATATTACATTTGTATATCTCAAATTCCACTGGTAGCCAACCGTTAGACAGCAGAGTCTCTCTCCCTTTCTCTCTCTCTCTCTCCCTCTCTGTTAAGTTTGCTTTCACATTTGACTCAGGTTGATTGCAACGATCCGATTGAGCAATTAGTGCATTGATCGATAAAATTGTTGATATTCCAATGAAACGATCCCGCAAGTAAACCATTGGAAAATTATGGGAAAGAAGCAATATGAGGAAAGTCCACAGAGTGAACACTTTTTGGGTAGCAAAATTATCATAAGCGCAAGTGAGTTAAACTAAGTTTTACTTGAACTTCCAAAATTTCTTCTCGTAATTTTAAAGGAATTTTTTCTAACAATCTAAATTTTTGTTCCTAAAATTAGAAGACTGATATTTATAAAAGAGGTTGTAGGCACTCAATGAGAAATTTGATTGATATTTTGAATGAAATATAGGTGTATATTGAAATAAACAATCCTCCTCCTCCTCCTCATCTGAATTCCAACTCTTGTCGAATCGGAAATGATCAAAAGGAGTGAACTGAAAATTTGCTATTTGGATGAGATAGGTCCTTTCATCGTTCCTGACTTTCCAACTGATTTAGGTCGTTAATTACATTTATAATAAAGTTGCCACATGAAAATCTTTTTGTACGTTTCATAAGGCCTCTAAGATATTTTGTAAAAAAAAGGAATTCTTGGCAAACAGTGTTGCATAATTCATTAAATGAAATGAAATGTCATTTTAAAATAAAAAAAATGAATTTATCAGATGTGACGCAGCACTTGGGCGGTTTGCTGAAACTATCGAAAAGGTTGTAAATGACAAGCTATGAACTTTCTACTAATAAAGTAATTACCAGCAGCAGCAGCAGCAGCAACGTTAATACTAACAATAATAATAAGGATAATTGACAATAATAGCAATACCAAAGGCACAGAAATAAAACAATGCAAGTTATAGCAATAACAATTTGGGCAGCTTTCTTGTAGAAATAGAGGATTTGATAAACAAAGTAAAAATTGTGGTATTAGAAATCGTTGTCGTAAAGCATGCTCGAATGTACACCGAGAAAAGTAAAAGTTGAATTTTACAAATTTTTTTTTCTCTAATAAGCTGAGAGAAGCTTACACACATTGTTTGTTTGTCGCACAGAGAATATGACAGGAAGTCACAAATTAATTAATTAATTACTGCGAATCAATTTATTGTAAAAGAAAAACACAGTATGAGTGATCGGTAAAAAAGTGGAAAAAAAACTAGAAGTATTGTTGTGCATAAAACATTACTTTTTCTTTCGTAGAAATTTCGTAAAAGTAGCTAGTAAACTTTTAATTGCAGAAATAAGTTTTTTTTTAATTTCGAACTTCGAAGTATTGCCAAAAGACCTTGTTGATGACGTATGTGCCGTCTTTCGGATGAACTACAAATTCAATGGAACAGATGAGGGATATAGTGGAACTAAAATTTATCATTGAAATGATGCCATCAACGAACTTCTCTCATTAATAAATGCATGCTTGGGTTGAGAGGACTGAAAAGGAAGAACCGGCTCGAATTTTACTATATCACTTTGAAGTAAGGATTTGCGGGAGTAGGAAAGAGGTGTCTAAAGTCGATCGAGAGAAATCTCCGCTTCTTCCGGATATTCCAGTTCCCAGATGCGTTTCAGATGTTTACCTTTCACATCACGTGGTGCACCAAATCCAGTCATGCCCTAAAATAAAATTACTGTCAGAACATTCTTCGCTTTTTTTTTTATACTATTTCTAAAATGGGGAACATTTAAGCCTAGTGATGAATTTTAAAAGTTATTCGGCAGAATTGCTTATCCTCCTCACGGACGTTAATTTTATCCAAACAAATTTATTTACCTTCTGAGAGTCGCCTCTATTCCAACCAGCTTGTGATGGAATTACTGTTTCCGATTTCTTCATATCCTCATAAGGCAATTCACCGGCTTCTGCTTCATAAGTGGTATTACGTGGTGTACCAAAACCGGTCATACCTTGTTGAGATGCAAATCTTTAAAAGTAAAACTTAATAGCCTCTGCTTTCTTCTCATATCTTCCTTTATAGCAATAAAAATTAACAGTTTCCAAGTCAGACGAACAGCTGTTCGACAATTTCATAATAACTAAACTTACCGGTTTGTACCTGACTGTAAGCGAACCATTCCTTGACTTTTACGATTCTGCCATGAAATTGATGGATCCAACACCTGCAAATTTTCTCGTTTAATTTCCAAAATTTTCATCATACAATTTATAATCAAATAAATGATGAAACTAAACACCTCCCAGCGTGGTTGTCCGAAACCAGTCATGCCCTTCTGTGAAGCGTATTTATTGCTACCCATTTGACTCGGAATTGTGGTGGAATCGATACTGCTTTCCGGATCGTACTCAGGGTGAGCCGAGTCGCAAATTTTTGTCGTTTCACGTCGTGATGTGCCAAATCCAGTCATTCCCTAAAAACCAGTTATTGTGATTTCTTATCTTTCAGTGCGGAAGAAATGCTTTTCAAAATTTAATGACAAAATATCAAATTGTTCTTTTTGAAATTTTGCACCGTAAAAATATCAACAATCAGTGAAAGTAATGAGTTATTTAAGGACTTTACGGTACTTCTAAACTCCATGATTAATCAACAAAGCTAATTTTGAAATGCCATACAGTCATAGTTATGTTAGAACAAGAAAAAGTTGCCTTCTGTGAAGCAAACTTGTTGGTGCCAGCTTGGAGTGGAATTTCAGATTGATCGGGATGTTCATGATCATATTCCGGGTGCCTTGTGTCCTTCATTTTTGTTGTTTCACGTCGAGCTGTACCAAAACCTGTCATACCCTACAAACGTTATTATTTTTAAAAGAGCAAGAATTATTATCAACAATACTCTAATAGGCATAGAATTAATTATTAAGATTTATTTGAATATAATCCCCCAATCTTTTCATTGTTTAAATAAGTCTTTTATTGAGTAAATTACCTTTTGCGAATCATATTTATTGGTACCGGCTTGTAGACGAACGATGCCATCGCTGAGACGAATCTTATCTTCGTCGAGTGGCTGAATTTTTTAATTTGAAATAATTAAATTCGGCAAGGACTAGTTACATCAGAAAATTAACCGAACGAAGTAGGAAGCTAAATGTATAAAAACATGAGAGAAAAAAAATGAAAGAACCTGTAAATCTGATGGTGCCTGATTGACATGGATGCCTTCTCGGCAAACATCACGACCGGTACCGAAACCAGTCATACCTCGTTGTGAATCGAATTTATTTGTGCCGGATTGTAAACGAACCTCACCATGAGTTCTCATTAGAATTTCCTCCGGTATTTCCTATCAATAAATCTCATTTTAAACATATATATATATATATATATATGCATATAGTGATGTTCTTACATTAAGTTCTCAAGAAGAAATTTTTAGTTTTTTAATTTTTGCAGCTTCTAAATAATTTCAACATTTGAATTCAAAAGAGCATACCGCAAGGTTTTCAGCTCTCACTCTAGTTTGGGTATTCCGTGGTGTGCCAAAATTGGTCATTAACTTTTGCGAATCACCTTTGTTCCATCCGGCTTGAGATGGAATAATTCCTGAAAATGGCTTTAAAATTTAATAGTTGACATTGAGAAGAATTTAAACAGTATTAGAAACAATTTTTCTGCCACAGAAAAATAAGAGTAGAGAGTAATTCAATGGTGCAAAAGTTTAAATTTCTGTATAAAATGAATAGCAAGATGAAGTCAAAGTCCAAATGGTACTGATTGATCAGGCGGAGCTCATCGATAAGCATTCATTTACGAGTAAGAATTGTAGTACACATGGAACTATGCTAATGAAAGGTAGAAGATATAAGCGCAACAAATTTGAGGTTCCCCAAATAAGTACGAATGTCTGGGATGTTAGAATAAGTTAATGCTAAATATCATATTTACACAAACATTCAGAAAGCAGTCGCTCCACCGGACCTTTCTCTTTGAGTAAACATTGATTGAACTAAACAATATTTCCTTATATTACTTGCATTTATTCAGTTACTAAACAAAATACAAATGATATAATCAAAAGAGAGCACTGTAGTCTCTTGCAAATGTATACATATATTTTACCATACGACTAATTAATTAATTGCATTGAGAAGAAATAAAATACCGTCAGTCTGACGCAATTGAGCTAATGTCCATCGACCGACCCTCTTAGGTTGTCCCTGTCCTGCAACTCGAGTTTCCATCGTTGCATTTGGTGGCGCTTCATCTGCAAGTAGTATTTTTACATTTCTCTTCTCTTTTCTCAATCAAAAATTCTCCTTATTAATGTTAAATTGTTTGCAAAAAGAATTTGAAAAGAAAAAACCCTTTTTAAATCAACAAATGATCACTTACAACCTTCCATCACCTTCATGTTGAAATTTTAGAAAACTCATATGCCTCTATTAGTGTGTGTGTGTGTGTGCGTGTGTGTGTGTGTGTGTGTGTGTGTGTGTGTGTGTGTATGTGTGTGTATGTGTGTGTGTACGATGTACTGTAAAGTGTGCGGTATACGGTGTAAAATGGTGAGAAACATCCTATAATTCAATAATATAAATAATTTTTTAACAATTTTTTTATGTGTTAAAAATGCAAATTAGGCAGTTAGAATAGAGAAGGGAGTGAATTGAGAGTGTGTGCAAAGTTAAATTGTATAGGCGAAAATTCCATCTATCCACTCTTACAGCAAAGAAACGATGATAAGACGTCGATGGGAGTACGAAATTAATTGGATAATATGAAGCGCAAATGTCACATCTTTGTCATTTTGCATTTCGATAATCGAAATTTCTCTCTCTCTCTCTTATTTAACTTTAAGTGTTTCATCTCTTTAATAATGCCTATTATTGCTATTTTTAAATATTATTTTAAGCTGACACAGCTATATGTGCTAATAATTTAAATTGTTATTGAAGTGATCAAAAATCCGTATTTTGTCATTTTATTACTAAAAAATCGTCCAAACTAGAAAAAGCAAAACTATGTTTTCCTTTTTACGTTTAAGGACAATATACGTTTACGAGAAATCTTTTAAATGCACAAGCACAGGTATGCATTGGAAGATATGCTTATCACCAAAAGCCTAATCTAAGTTATCATCTGATAGAAGTGGAGAGAGGTCCAACTTATTTGCACCGAATGTAACACTGGTTGTATGAATATATTTCTTGATTTTCTGATTTTTCGCAAAATGTAATGTCCTTCTTTTGTGAAATAATTTTTGGTTTACTTCAGCAATCTTTGAGAGAAATAATTAAGAAAATTTTAAGACGAAAAAACTGACTAATAAATTCAATGAGATAGAATTTAGAAGGTTAATTCGATTATATAGCATTTACAAGTCTGTCCGAAAGCACATTTACAAATTCATATTCTTCAATCTCAACCATCTGAATAGGTTTGTATTTCAGTCATTAACTTAATATTTAAAGCTCACTCAAATTCAGGGAAAATTCATAACTCTCATAGAATTTTTCCAAAAAAAGTTTCTCGAAAATATTTTTTGAAAAAAAAAACGAAGTGAATGAGCTTCAAGCTTTCGTTCAAATATCTATCAGAATGCTGAGAGGAATGGACAGCAAAATAAATGTCTAATTTAGGAAGGAAATTACCGATAAATTACTTCTAAATTTCTGAACGTTAGAAAGTTGATCAATTTTCAAACCATTTTGCCGAATATTTTCTTTACTAACATCGGTTGGAGGGAGCGCTTCCTGACCACTCATCTGTTGATCGCCGTCATCTGATATCTCACTGTTTTTTCATCAAAGAGATGGAAAACAAAAGGAGAAAGTGGTACTTTCTTAATTAATGAACTTCTTTGTTGAGGACGAATGACAATAACTATCGCTTTGTTATCATTGCTGTTTTCATGCAACGACCTACAGCCGACATCATTTTCCCACCCGTCCTTTCCATCTCTTCCAAAGTTTAGAATCAAATCGAAGGAGCCTTTTCAAACGTTCCGTTTACTCGTCTGCCAATTTCTTGTTCTTTTATCATTCCTATCATTTTCTCACAAAACGTTCCAAAGCATTTCGAGTGCGAAAGGTATCCCTCGTCAGTGGAAGCATTTCGAAATTTTCGATTTCGATATCCTGTTTTTTTCCTATGTGTTTGCCGATTGTTTTCTGTTTGTAGTTCTGGTGTGCTCTGATAAGAGAGATGTGATTGCTGTCCAACATCGATTTGTGCTTTTGTTTGTTTCAGTGAACTGTGTTCATCGCATTCGTTCCGTTCTTCTGTAATTGTTTCTAACAGTGTGAAAAGAATCGTTTCTGGAATCGGAATACTGCTATCTGTGATTCTTTCATTATTTTCACACTTAAAACTTGTAAACTTTCGATTTTCTTCGATTCGGATAACTTATATCCTGCGATTCGGCACGTCCGGATAATTGTAGAAAGTAGGAAGCGTGGTGCAGTTTTGTCGAACATAAAATTATTTGGTTATTAGTTTCTCTTAAATTACAAACGAAACAATAGATACGCTTACTTTTCATCAGTTTCCGGATATTGATGACTTTTAGCACTGAAATCACTTGTCGTAACAACTCTGTTTCCTGATTCCAAAAGAAAGTGATACACTAATTAACTTTAAAAGTGAGGGAACATGACAAGCAGTGATTTTGAATAATTCAGGAATTATTCTTCACTTCCTATTCAAACTCAACAATAAATATATCGTAAATGAAACGTGAAAATAAAAGCAATAATGATTCCTTAAAATTTCGGAAATATCTCATTTCAGTTAGCCGATGAATGACAATGAATGACAATTGGATATCAAAACGCGCAAACTTGAATTAATGCAGTACTACGTCAAAATATTCAGACGCAAGCATGCAAAATATGTTTGATAAATTCAACATAATGAGTTAAATTCCGTAGCCAAAATTAGGATCATTCAGACATAACTCATCAATTCTTGATCGCTTAAAGTGGAAAATTATCGGCATGCTTTTGATTGCTATACGTCAAGCATACTTCTACATGTCTAGTTGACCAGTCGTTTACGTCCTCAAAATTTTTACGAACTGTTCGAAGAGCCATTCGTTCTCAAAGTCACACTGACACTTTCATTCTTTGTGTTTCTTTTTATAAAAATTTCTTCTAAGCAAAAACTTGCTAAGAGAAGCCTTTCTTAAATATACGATATCCGAAATAACACGCAGAAATGTGAACGGAAGTCTTTTCTGTGGTCAATCAAATATCAATGCTTATATATCATTAAGTGCTTTGAAGCTATTCAACTCATTGATTGTTAAATACAAACAATTTAAAAAAGATTTTGTCAGGGAACGAGTACGAGATGAGAGTGGCCAATTGTCGTATGCTAGAAACGTTCTTAATTAATCGGAAGCTTTATGGAGTTGAATTTCAGTTGAATATTTTGCAAATTAATCAAAGTTTGTATATCAAAAACTGCGAATGATTCATAGAGTTTGTTTGTGCTTGAGATTTGCTAAGTAAGACTTATAAAGACAGTTTCTTATTTTCCAGTTAAAGTACAAATGGTGCAAATATGTTTTAATTGAAAATATTAGGTTTTTGCCTTGCTGTATTATCCAAATTACTCAAGTTCTTATCAAAGTTTTAATAAAGCTAACCTTGAACTTGTTCCTGAGCGGCTGGGGCGGGCATTCTTTTTGATAAATCACCTGTAATCTAAATAATAAAATGTTGTAAATTTAACACGACAGAAAGACGTCAAGCAATAAACTTTACACGTGGAATATTACAGAAAAGATTATATGATGGATGTCAGAAAAGAAAAATCTATGACAATTCCTAAAAAAAAATGATGGTAGCAAATTAAACAAACTTCAGTCATTTTTTCGAATCAATCTAATTTTACAGGTAGTTAATTGATTTGACGATTGTACAGTCAAAATACCTTAACATCAATAAAATTAAATTTAAAAAAAACTCACAAATTATCCGTTGCACTTTTAGTTTAAGTTGAATTTTGCCTTTTTTGTATGTATAATTTGATCAAACAAAAAAAGGACACTGTAACTGCGAATTAATATAAAAGACTTTTTGCGCATGTCAAGTGCAGTCGATAACTCTAAAGTACCTCTACTTTGTTGCTTTTTCAGATTCGATCCGATCTTTTATTCGTGCAAAATGTGAAATTTGCGCAGAAGCGACAATTACTGTTTACACTCTCTTTGTGCTTTTGAATATTCAAACTGCCGGAAAGCGACACACGGCGAGTAAATAAAACAAAGCAGCACAGTGGCGGCGCTATTGCCTAAGTTCACCTCACATTTCTCGCTTCACGGAACTTGTAATTTAATGCTTCAATAAATGAATGGATCGAATTGAACATCTTTACTTGTTAAGGCTATGTTCTGCGATTATCCCTCAAAATTCGCCTATGTCTACACGTGCGCCATCAACGTGTCATGGTGCGCTCACAACGTCGACAACGTTTGTTGTTTAGTAAAGACATGGTAAGAGAAAGAATTTTTGAATGAAAGATTGAATGTCACTGCGATCCGACATTTAAAAAAAGTTTAATTTTACGTTTAAATTGTATGCTTTTTTTCCTTCGTTTTCCTTTTTACCTATCTCATTGATAATCCAAAATAAAACTATTTTGGATTAAATTGAAAGCGAATTATTTACTAAGATTTTTACAACATTTGGAGCATTCAGAAGGCACAACAACAATGACATTGCCATTTCAGACTGAAATTGAATTTCTTATAAATCAGTCGTTTCACTTTCTTCAATTCTTATACTTAAAAAACTAATGGAAGAAATAAGCAGGCTTTTTTAGTTTCTTATGGTTGCTATTACTGTGATTTGCAATTTTAAAAATTATTGGATTATTTATTTTGCTTTATAACTGAAAGCTACCATATGTTGCATACTAAATTTCGTCTGAATTTTACTCAAATGCTACTGAACTGATGAGTGACTCATTGAAATTTTATTGTTTTGCTTTAAATTGAAAAGAAACAGTTCTTTGACTGTAAGAAGTTCTGTTCTATTCTTTGTAAATGTTGGATAGAATTGACTGGTTAATCAGTTGAGAGTAAAACAAACTTGCAGCTGCACAGAATGTTCCTGCAAATCGGAACTCACAGAGTGAGTTGAAATGGATTAAGAGAGTGATAAGACGATCAGACGGCAGTGATAAGATGAGAATTTAGTTTATTGGAGCAATGAGGAAATTAAGTCACATCTTCCTGCAACACTTAGCAAATCAATGTGGAAAGTGTTGGTTATGTGCAACTGATATCGACAAATTCAGTTGAAATAGTCTTAAGTTTGCAAAAATAAGTTAGCATGGAAGGGGGTGAGAACGATTGGAGATGAAGGCATCTGTTAGGGATAAGTAATGAGAGATTTTTTTCTTTTTTTTTGAGAAAGACTTTTAGAATAAGTGGATGGATGGACGAATGACGTGGTGGTTGGTGGGAGAGGCGCATGTTGAAGCTTTCTTATTAGCTTAATAATTGGTAACGTAGGAAAAGCGCAGTGAGGCTGCTGTACAACAGTAAAAGAAAGTGGTCTGAAAATATCAACAGGGAAAACAAGGCTAAGTGAGGAGAGTTACTCAACAAACTTAGCTTTCAATCGGAGCTTTGAATAAACAAAGCATCAAAAAGTGATTATCCATTAAAATATAATAATTAGAAAATTTGAAAAAATTTCAACAAACGATTAAACAATCAAAAATTGAAATTCAATGAACTATTCTGAAAGTTAAATTTCATATTATTTGAATGTTTTTTGGTTCGTTCAGTATCAACTTCTTTCATTGTCGATAATTTAAGCGAATAATAATCGATTAATTAAAAGTTCGGGAAAACTTTGTTTCACAAAGCTCACATTAGGGAGGACGAGTTGAGATCAAATTTCTGTTTTCTTCTACTTCACCTCTTTTAACTCATTACTTCTGCAAATGTTTAAAGTGGCACCGAAGAAATTAAGTATTTTTCAAAATTTCAGTTTCAATCCCAACGGAAACAAATTACGGTAAAGTAAATAGAATTTTGGAAGGAAACAATAAAATTTTAAACATTCGATAAATGTAGCCTCAGAAAATTTGCAATTATTTGCTAATTACTGGAAAGTATAGGCAAAAATTTTCCAACCCTCAGTTTGATGTCTTACATAGAAGTTCTATTTTCCGGCATGCTGATAATTGGTGATCAGTGATAGTCAACTTATAATTAGCGCCATCACTAAAGCACTTCTCTATCCCGGAAATCGAAACCGATCATATTTTTCGATTGAATAAATGCGATACAGTGTGATATGAGATGAAGGAAAATTTTCTTTACTTATAAACGATCTTAAATAAGCGAAAATTTGAAAACTGAACTCACTTTTGATACTAACTATAAGTCTTCTATAAATAAAATTTTGAAAATTTTAGGAAAAATAATTGAAGTGCTTCCATTGCTGAAATACTAGCAGAAAATACCAATGAATAATTGGATAAATAAATTAATAAGTGGCAGAGATTTTTGGACGAAAAGAATAGACAGAAAGAGACTAACGAAAAGAGATCGAAGCAAATTTGAATTTTGAACAAAAAAAACTGCGGTAAAATGGATAAAATTGAAATATCTGATGTCTGCTCACAGTGAGTACCTACCTACCTTTAGTGCTTGTACTTTAGAAGTGCACCGTACTACCTGATCTGCTAGTCAAACCTCAGTTGTAGGAATGGTACGGAAATGCGTGTCCTACCAATAAATTATTCAAATTTGGAATGCTTCAATTATGGCTTCAATTATTGAAATTTTTGGTGAAATTTGATTGATTGTATACCATCAAATCATAAATGCTTGTTCGCAAAGTGCGTGCCATCAACAAGAAAGTAAGGCTATGTGATTCATAGAGAAATAACAATTAAAGTGATATCAAAAATGTAGAAATCATTTGTGAACGAAAGGAAGTAATTTAATTGTCAAGAAATACCTATTGCAATAAAAACCTCTCTTTCAAGATTGATCGAGAGATTTATTCCTTAGCTTACAAATAAGCAAATAACATGCCACGTCGCGTACGTTCTGAATCACACTTCATGCAAATATTTATATTTTATGTAGTAATTTTAAAAAAAAGAGTAAAAGACTAAATATCTTTCATAATTTTCACCGTTTATTCATAAGACCGAAATCGTTCTCAGCACAAATGTGTTTTTTAAAATGATTTCACAGAGAGGACGATAGGAACAAACATATTGGACTTGTGGTGACGGAGAACAATCCGTAACAATTGAGGAACATCCAGGAAAGATACAAATTACAAAACCTTCCAACGTTCCTCCTAACGACTTCAACTCTTATATTAATATCGCAGTTGCCATTTGCTGTTTGCTATCAGCTGGCATATCTCACTTAAGACCGATAGAATTGCCAACACTGATAGCTTAAATTGTAAGCTACACAGTTAGACGGATACATCCAATGAATGAATGCATTATGTTGGAACAAAAATCCTCAACTATCTTCGTATCTCTTTTTAACACTCATAGTAAGTGAAAAAGTTAAGCAGTAAAATTTCAGAAATCTTATCATCTTCAAACTATAGCATTTTAGCGTTGTGTATACGTGTATGTATGTGTGTGTGTGTGTGTGTGTGTGTGTGTGTGTATGTATGTATGTGTATAGGTCTGTTATAGGTCTGTTCTATCTTCTTAATCTGTGCGTATTTACAATTTACCCTGATGATACTGGAACCCAAGAATAGATACTCCACACACTGTTTCTCCCACACAAATACATACATTCGCAGTCTGCCACTAGTAGTTTAAACCTGAAGGCTTGTACATCCTCGTTGGATCAGACGTCGTGCTTTCTGGAATTCAAGCTGAACAACTGTGTCGGCTGATTCTTTTTTTGTGTTCTCAGATATCTACCTGCTAAAGCTAAGACCAAAAGTGCTTCCATCTCTCCAACATCATCATTAACATGCATTTGAAGCGTTGAGGAGAGATCTACGCCTCCCTTCAACATTACACTTTCTCTCCTTCCTCTCATCATCCATCAAACTTCGGATCAGCTCGAAATTCCAACTGTTTGTGTGGAGTGAATGCGCAACAGAGAGGGCAGGCAGGTTGGCGGATCAGTGAAACGACGAAAATATTTTTTCGTTTTGCTCGGTCTATGATACTTCAATTTCGAAATTATTTAACTGCAAGCACTAAAAAAATTTTCGGTATTATTTCTAACTCCAAACATTTAGCACTTTCCTCTACCCAAAGTAAACATCTTTGATCAATTCACGCCATTTTTTTCAACTGAGTAGCACCAACGTTATCTATCAGTGATAAGATCAATTTTCACAGAAGAATTTATTCATTCAGTTACTTCATTCATTTGTTAAGCAAAATTTGAAAAAGAGAAAATAGGTTGTAAAATGATTTTAAATGGAATAAGTGAAATAAGGTAAGGATAAAGAAATTGATTGCACAATCATAAAATATTGATTATGACGTGTCCTCCTTAACGGTTTAAAATCATCGCTCTGATTGCAAGATTTTAAGTCCTGATAAAATTGAATTTTCTTAATCAATAGCATTCAAAATCTCCCATTTTAGGAAATTCCTCTCTTGCAAGACTGAGCTTCAAGTTCACATAATTTGCTTGCAATTAAAATTCTTTTGTATAAAAGTCCCGGAAGTTTGGAAGTTTGGTTTTCTGAATAAACTCTGTCATTTTCGAAAATGGAAAATTTCCCATTTTAATTGTTGTTTTAGTCCACCAATGAAGGATTAGAATGATGAGGCTGAACAGCTTCTTTTCACTGACCTCTAAACTTATCCGCCCAAATCTTTGAAATTTGAATTTCAATTTGATAAGATTGCTCTTACAACATTCCCACAGGAAGCTTCTACCCAATTATATACATGAGTTAAAGTAAAAAACTTCACCAAAATTATAATTCGAAAGTTGAAAAAAAAAGTTATAATTGAAAGACAGGTAAATATAATTTATAGTGATGAAATTTCTCGGAGTTGAAAAGGCTGCAACTGTTCTAATCATACAATGCTTATGATAGATCAGTCTTTTGTGGTAGTTTAATTTCAGTGAAATATCGCACCAAAGCTCCCAACATCAGAATTTTTCCAGTAAGAGCAAATATCGTTGCATGCGCCATATTCTGCACGAACCACTGCCCAATACTTGCAATCCAGAATTTGGTCTGTTCCAAAACCATGAAGTGATAAGACGTGAGACTGAGTTGTAACCAAATCTCAGAGTATTTATAATTCGGCATGAATATTATTGACATTCCTATCAATAGCTGAAATAAAGGAATTCATATGAAAGACATTGGCATTAACATCTTTTCAAGATTTGCTCAACAAAAGCGACTTACGTAATCGATCGATTCCCATGAAGCATCAGCTGGGATTGTTGAATTGATCCAACTGTAAAATGCTGGAATTAATAGACCAATCGTTGTGAAACCTAGAAAACTCAAGATTTCATTATTAGAAACGTTGACATAAATCAAGTAAGGTGTACTGTATTTGAATGCCAAATAAGATGTGAATTTTATGGACAACGAAACAAATTCTGGTGAAATGACTTTTTATTAGAAGTATAACGCAAGTGATTTGGCCAATTATGCCTCTAATTTGTCATTCAGAAACTAATGCAACAATGTAATTATCACAGTATCACTTCAACATTTCAGATCTTAACATGGTATAGATATCAGTTAGTCGACGATATCAGTAAGCTTATCGGCATATTAAAAGATTGAATTCATGTTTATCACTTTACCTGTAAAATAAAGGATGAATGCTTCTGGCTGGTTAATATTAAGAGTACGATAACACTTTTGTATTTGCAACAGTTGAAAACCTTGCAAGATGGCTAGAAGAGGTGCAAGGATAAGTGAAACTGTTTCATATTCGATGAGACTAAATTCCAACCAACTCAATGATCCACCAAATGCAATCGGAATCTGGAAGTTTAACCTTTGAACTGAATATAAAAAGTCTTTGAGAAGACTAGTTATTGCTGTTTCTCCGAAATCGTTGTATTAATTTACAAATTCCCTGTTACTTTGTGAATTCTCATTTTAATAGCCATAAGTCCTGTCATTTCATGCCTTCCATTTCTGCGAACACTCTTCCAACCTACAAAAATTCCTGCAATTCATAAACAACGATGTGTAATATATTTTATGTGCGTTTGCAAAGACCGTTTGCATCATTCCCTCTCCACCTTAAAACATCCGTTACTGAATCGGAATTTTTACTGAACTACAATATGAGCAGCCAGCGGGAAGCCGTCCGTTGTACCAATATAATTACACCTCATAAAGCCATTCTGTCTCTTTTAGGTCTCCTTCATCCTGTTGGGAACGTTTGGTGGTTGAGAAATTTGTATTGTTTGCAGGTCCACAACAAATAATAATTTATAAAGGTTTTATTGAAAACTGATTTCGTTTCAGTAGCAGAAGGGTAGGCAACGGAATGATATTTGAAGAATAAAGTTACTTAGCAGTACAAAATGGTTATTATACGAAAGGGAGCAAATAATAATTGAAGATGAGATTGAGGATGTGAAGGGTTAATCAAATGGAGTGGTTGAGGTAGCGTTGTAGTTAATTAGTGTGAGCCCAAAAGAGGAAAAACGAACTGAAAGCGAAAAGATGAAGAAGCCCCCACAATCCTGTCGTCTCATGGTGTACGTATCCTTTTGTGTGGGAGGGTTTAAGATTACAACAAAGCGTAAGTTATAGCTCAGTGATAGGTAAGGAAGCTTGTTCTCATTCAAATGGTGAAATCATGGTGAACTGAGACTATAAGGCGATATCCAAGTACAAAGGATTGATGGTTGAGGTTCGAGCAGATCGAAGATTGTGTGAGGTCAATGTTGCTTTGTTAGCAGCAAAGTAAAGGAGACTGGCACACAATTACTCATCTTACAAAATTTGGGTTAACTACAAAAAAAGCTTGTAAATGATGTGACCAATTTCGGCTTTGATAAGATGTTGAAACAGACTACAATATAAAGGATAAACAAAAGCCACTCAATATTTCTTCACCTCAAGTTTATCTTTTTTCCATTACTTCCATCTCTCTCTCTCGAATTTATCTCTCTCTTGCTTCTCTTCCCCCTTCCCCTCCCCCCCGAATTTTTTTTTTTTTAAAATTTTTACCTTTTTTTATTTATGCAGAGGTGCAGTTCACGATGTTATTCGAGAATAAAAATAAATTAAAGACAAAGATTTTCGAATAAGTTATTTTTCATATATTTTAAACACATTACAAAAAACAGTGCGTGAAAGATGATGAAAGCTGCAGTACTCGACTCCAATGTTTGGTAGAAAAGCTAGGAAATGAAGCAGAGAATACCTACTGGATAACTGGAAACTTCTAGTTGCAGATCTTGGTTCATTTATAGCTTATTTGCAGACATAAAAAAACAAAACCTGAATGAAGGGGTGACGGTATGAGCGTTAAGTGACGGATGATGTACTTGCAAATGCAGCGCTAAAAGTGCGAGACCACTAGCACGTGCAAAGTACTGCAAGGTTGATGTTTGTTCTGTGAGCGACACATCTGGCTTGTGACACATTACGGAACCAGTGCCTCCTGTTAAATCTGGAACATTGCTGAATTGACTTTTCATTCGAAGAACTACATTTTAATCATTAATGAGTAGTAATTATCTGACAATGCTTATAAAGACAAATCACAAATTCAAGGCCGTTAGCATAGGTATTGAAAGAGTCGAATAAACTTCAATTCAAAGAGTAAAGTGATCCAAAATTTGTAGACAATAATCAGATATTTAATAAATTATTAATAGCCTTTCGTCAATGAAGCACAGATAACTAAGTGTTAACCTTTCTTAAGCGGCTAACAGGATCAATCATCATTTATTTTATTTCAATCTATCTATTAGTCAGGATGCTGACGAATTAATTTGTCATACCAACCAACAAAGAACTAAAAATAAACCTGAGCGCTGAATAAACGAAAGAGCAACGGTATAATAACCATCAGCACTGTCTTCAACTGTTATTTTTATGGTATCGTCACTGGTTACTTTTTGCTTCCTATAAAATGTATGACTTAGAAAGAAAAAATGATTTAGAAAAGCAAAACCAGAAGCGACATATTAAAAAGCGTCAGGGAAAAAATGGACTAACAAATGCATTCATCTCTAAATGAATTTTCCATGTGCTACAACGCACACTAAATTCATCCAACACCACATACCCTGATATCTGGACCCTTGTTACCTGTTCCACACACAGAATTATTATTGCTCTTATCTTTATGCATTACTCAAATTTAATTGAAATTTAACAAACTGGACCGCATGCAATACATTAAGAATTCCAAAAATAAGCACTATTTTTTACCTTGCATTTGTGGAAGTAAAAAAATTATAATTACATAAGAACCTACCAAGCCGAAGACGTCAAGCGTCCCGAAAGGAATAAATCTCCAAGTAACTGTCCAATTTTCCAATCACCCATCATTTCTGCTAAACCATCACAACTTCGAACCATTAGACGTGAAGAAATGTACGGAGGAAAAGCTGTCGTCAGGTCTGAATGAAAAATTCTGCATTCATTCGATACACAATAGACTTCAAATCATTAATCAAATTCCTCAAAAATTATACCTTGACTGTTAACAACAGATGAAAACTGCTGTAGTTCATCCAGTGGTGCCTGAAAAATAATGAACTTGATATCAAATAAGTTATCAACTAGTCAATTAATTCAATTAATCAATCAATCAATTAATCGATTTTATCGACTAAATTATCAATGTCAAATAATTGTTATGTAAGCTCTTTATTAAAATATCATTTAGGGAAATAGTAAAAGAAGCTCTGCATACTAAGCAATCAGTCATGCAGTAAATATAAAATGATTTTTTGCTGCACTTCGTGCATGAGAGTTTCTAAAGTGAATATTCAAGGAAGTGGAAAGGATTTCTTTCATTAGATGAACATTTTCTTTAACTTATTCAAGAACTCGACAAAAATTTGACCGCATTAGCTTCTCTATCATGAACCCAGGAATTTGTTCCTGATAATTACGTTGGTTAAATGAATTTCAGAAAAGGTAACAGTTACATTAATTTTTGCCAGCTGCCGGAAGTCATTCGTATTTTTATGTTCACATAGAGCAGAAACCTCATCTATGGAAGTATACAAAGACACTTTTAAGAAACGTTCCCTCCGTGTACAGCCAAAAAATGGATGCAAAATGCGATCTGTAACAGAAATCTCCTCAAGAACAGAATTAGTTTTTTTTTTATTATTTAATCCTTTTATGAGTAAAAAGGAGGAAATGAAACAAGTTATAAAAGAAACTTGGAATATCAAACGACAGGAAACAAATCGAAGTATCTTCATCTATTGCTTTCACAGGAATCATCTCGTCGTCAAAAATACATTTCAGTACCATTTGCTGAATTGCACCACTGAAGCTACCAGCACTTTTTAACAAGGAGCATAAAACGTGAGCTATGCGCTGACGATGGGAGCCACCAACAGTAACACATCTAAAAGCTTTTTTTAATTCTGAAAATAAAACAGCACTGAAGCATTTCAGAACTCCAAAACAACTAAGATTCTATAACTTTCAGTTTATCGAATCCAAGCTTATAACAATTCCGGTATTTATTTCTCCTATTCTTTAGACCTTCTAAGTTAACATAACAGCTGCAGTCCTAACTCAACTTTTTCCAAGTTGCTATAATTATACTTTTTATATACTACCATCAAAACATACTGTGAAAGCAAACTGATGGTAGCGTCTTCTAATTTGATGCTTTGTTTACCGGATGTACGAGTCATATCTCCAGGTGAAGCAGCAAATCGAACAACACATTTTATGAGAGAGTTAAAAAAACGTGAACCACCCATGAAATCCAGGAATTTGACAACATCCTCGATGCAACATAACGATGCCAAGCATCGAACTATGCTAACTAACATTGACGTGTGCTCCATGTTTGTCTCTAAAATTTCACACTTACTAATCAATCTGTTAAGAACGACTCCTTTTCATTCCTTTCAATCTTTAAGTCTTCTGCATTAGTAATTACTAGTTCTAATTCATAGTCAATGAGTCAAATTTCCAAATCCTTAACTGTCGATAACAACTACGAAACATTTACAAACAGTTCAAGCTATTAATCATCCTCATAAAAATTGAATAAATCGATAACGAAAGAAGTCAACCTTCGCAACAACTGATAACCAATTCAATCCAGTATTGCAAGAGACCAAAGGAATGAAGTTGTGATATGCTCGTCCTTGACTGGCACATTCGTTGCACAACAGTAAATGCATTCTGGGTAACACCTTCCGTTTTCGCTACAATTTAATTGCTTATAGGTTTATTGCAATATACAGTAAGTAGGCACAATAACAGCGAATTCTGTTAACGTTAGATCGCATTGCATCAAATATATTTTCTACGTATAAACCTCAAAACCATAATTTCCCAGTCCTTAAGCAGGTAATGAAAAGCGCTTACATATTTCTTTTATTAAAAATATTTGAAATACACTTCACTTATTCGATGATTCAAAACATTTTAATTTTTCGACTAGAACTTTTAGTCAAAGGATTTACACTGCAACTTTCGCATAGTGTGCTAAAATATTTTATGGAAAAAAAACTGACGCTTATCGTTCACATCTAATAATCCAATCTCTTTCAATGCATTACGCAGAAGATGTGGTGCACCACGCATCAACGAGCACAACAGCCAGGATGCCGATTTTGCTAACGTGTCATTGCACTGCTCACTTACGTCCACTGCCATTTCACATAGAAATCTTAAAAAATTATTTAACAGATCTCGGACTTCAAAAGATTTCGCATCACGCTGACGCTAGATATAAAGCTTCAGTTTATCAATTAGTAATTTCGCTTTGGATGTTTCAGTTTATCAATTACTAATTTCGCTCCATACTAAAAAGTAAACCTATGTAAAAATGTCAAATAATTAGACTATATTATCAAAGAAAGACAATACTACATATATAGTAGTATTTCCAGAATGTTGAACTCATTGAATTAACCTAGGAGATTAAAAAACAAATTTATAACATCCAGAGATTAAGAAAAAACGAACGGTAGTAGCTGAGGCGTTAACTCATTGCAGAGTGCTAACGTATCGGGACGTCGCTCTTGCACATTGATATTATGCCATATAATACAAGATGCAGTCCAAAGCAAAACAGCAGCAACATCCTGTAGAATTTGTTATACTCCTAGTTTTCAAAATTTTAGAGTCAGTTCCATGTCATTAACAAGAGACTCCATCAACCAAAATTATATTTCACACGTTTGCCGAATGCATAACCGAAGACGAAAGTTATTATCCCTCAAAACCAAATAATCCAAAAAAAAAATATTTTTTTCTCATTATCATCCCCAAAGTAACAAAATGCACAAAAAACTTTGCACTCTTAATAACTTACTGGGAAATAAAATATAAATTAGCACTCGAAGAAAATAACAAAGGGAAAAGACTGAAATACGCGTTTAATGATTCGAAATGACTGGCAGGCTATTCCGTACTAAGTGAGTTTGTTTAGTCTCTATCATTTTCAGCATTTTTTTCACTCATTATTGGATTGTAATGCACAAATTTTTTCACTTTATACTTGCAGCTTAGTCCACCGGCAGCGCATTCATTCTTGCTGTTACCCGATTTTTTACTGCGATGCCCCATCCCTGTATTGTATTTCCATAAACGATTTGAATATCCAATTAATCTACTGCTTCTATCTATTGCTTTTCAATTTGTATAATCGGTTGTGCAGTGAAAATATAGAAGCCTTTTAAGGCACAACTGCATAAAATCGGCTTAATACATTTCTAGAAGTGACGGAGACTGTCATTAGAACACTTCAGTGAATAAAGTGGAAATCAGTAGCATTGAAATAAAAAAGAGATGTACTATACTTAAAAGGAATATTGATCCAGTAAACAATGACCTTAGGAAAATAAAATGACATTAAAATTAGAGTCGAAAGAAAACGCTCATAAAACTTAAGGACTTAATCAGACTTAAATTGTGTGCTTAATCAATTCGATCTTTTTTCTACAACTTTAGCCAAAATCAACTTTGCTATCGAACTCACCGTAAGCATTTGAACCACTGTTTATGTTTCAGGTTTTTATCATATACTGTATATGAGATTGTTCTTTCTTTATATTGCGTATTAGCTATGTTACACCTTTATTTGAAAGATCTATTAGATTCAGCTTTTTTGAGTTCTTACTCAGTATAGCAATTCCATCACAAAAATTCATTATTTCTTTAACGCATCATATAGAAATGCGTCTATCTGAGCTGGTAATATATCAAATTTTAAAAAGCAGAACAAACCCGGAGCGGTTTCTTATAATTCTGTGAAGTGATTACAGAAGTAACACCAAGAAGCACTTGACACTGTTTTATTACACAGATTTGGTGTTTCCTTTGTACTCTGACAGTGTTATCCTCCAACTGTGATGAACTGCATGCACATAAGGTAAAAAGTAGATTTGGAAGCCATTCTAAGGATTCACTGGTAACAATATTTCCTTGCTCTGCAATCAAAAATATTCAAATTACATTTAAAAACAAGAGAGTCCAAATTCTTGAAATATCCGTACTTAATTCTGAATGTTTGACGATTTTAAAGATTAAAAATATGAATTTAAACCTATATACTGAAAAATCAATTCAACAATTGAATACGGCTTTGCCCGTTCATGGTCGATCTGACAAAAGAGTTCTGAAATGCGGTGGTAAACTAGGCTGGATAGCGGTCGACCCAAAAAGAGCGCTACGACAGCACGTGGAAGCTCCGGAGCATATTGCCAAATACAATATTTCTCAAGATTGCATAATTGTACCATAATCGAAAGCCACTGTACGCTGTAATTTTAATTGTGAAGTATCCAAATAAAGCATATTCAACAGTTTAGTTTTTTCTGCAAAAAAACTGGTAAATATTTATACTATTACGACAGTTAATCAATGAATTTAATCAGAAAAATTAGGAAAATGTGATAAAGCACCATGATTTTTGCAGAACTACGGTTTTCACAGTTAATTATTTTGCAGAAACTAATTCAAGACAAATTCTTACAAGTCCGTATTTTTTGGACATGCATATGATAATGAAGTAGTGAAGTTCATCCCCAACAACAATATTTGAGAGAGAGATAAATTTGTTGAATCTGGTGGTTTCTTAAAATATAGACGCACCTGAAAAACACTTCAATCAATTTAGAAAGAAAAAGTAATAATTTGACATCATAAAAAAACAGGACTAAAAAGAGTGAAAAATTAAAAGAAAAAGTTTCTATGCATACGGCAATGATGGGAAGTTTGTATGAGTCTGTTGAAATGCGAATCTTGCTGTATCCAGTAGTGCTCAGTGGAGCGCCAAGACTACACCACTGAGTAAGGGATGTTTCCGAACATAGTTCGACTTGAACTGCTGCTGGAGCTGCTAAAAAATTATTCATAAATGCAGAAAACACTGAAGAAATTTCATACCAAAAGGTAAAAAAAAGCTCACAAAGTGACGTAATGTACAAGCAGCAAAAGATTTAAAACAATACCCCAAAAATTTTAACGATTTGCAAAAAGAAAAATACAGCCAACTCACTGTTTAAGGCAGGAACATGGGGGCGGATCTGTACTTCGTGCAAAACTATGTGATGTGGAAGATTCAGGGTAATATCGAGCCACTCACCGCCACCTTCATTAAAATGATAGCTCCAGTTAGCGGACCGCGTGCGACGCGGTGCGGCAACCGCAATCAAGGATAGCAACTGTCCACTAATGTTTGGTGTCTGTTCAGAACTTATCGTACCTAGAAATCAAAATATTAGTTTAAGCTCCAGCACTGCGTACCTTAGAGAAAGTTTTGGTCCAGACCAGACCTGGTGGAAGCAAGTTTTAATCATATTAAGAACCAAAAGTTATGACTAAAAAATAACAGCCTTATGTGTTTGAGAAACCAGAAGAACAGTAAAAATGATCCTTTAATTAATCTGTCAAGTAACTTTCAAGGTTTGCTCTATTTCCTTTTCAGGTCTCGGTACAATGTAGCCACATGGGCAGAAAAAAGTTACAAAGTGGTGCGTAATTATACAATCCATCATCTTGTACACTGGTCTGGAACTTCGATGCTTGCCACCCATAATCACTGCTGCCAGCCACTTGAGCGGACAGTGAAGCAAGTTGACGCATAAGAGGTGCAGATATGGGTGCTGACCAATCATTTGCTGAAGCCAGTATAGAACGTTCCAATTCACGTGCCACAATTAAATGCCCTCCTGAAGTATCTCAAATTATATAGCCACTGTATAAAGCTAATTTACGTTTATGAATTACTTTCAAACACTCTGCGCTTGCATCGACTGGTCATTTATAAAGGACATACTCTTTCTTAATATTTAATGTCTTGAATAGGAAAGTTTAGTAGTTCCGCTGCAGAATAAATTTTCTGAAACCGAAATGAACGTATTCAAGAATTTGTTCCGTGTGGATGTAAAAGAAAAATTAAAACAGTAGAAAACTTGTGACATGTTCACTATAAAGTTTATTACATCATGTTTCGTTTTACCAAGCTATAGGAAACAAGCTTATTGAATTGCTTGCTAGAGTTTGCACACAGTTTATTTTCGTTTATTTACAACCTCTTTTTAGAAAAGCTTTAAAAAAATATTGTTAATATTTTAATAAAAACAAAATACTTGAAAAGGAAGAGAAGAGGAGGATGAGTGAATTGAAATGCAAGTGAACTAATTTACACAAAAAGTGTGTGCATAATGATAAATACAGGTGGACATTATTCGTTTGAAAGAGGAAATTTTTCAGTTAATAAGATATCAACAACAACATTGAGAAGAAAACTTACCGAGTTCGGCGAAATAAATCTGGTTATGCTTTGGTCCTAGCATTTGCACAAATGCAAACGCAAGCGGTTTTGAAAGTGAATAATTAGATGGATCAGCGCATCGTTTTATTACTTGAACAGCTATTTCGAACAATCGCTTTGTCTCATGCGATACTTGTTGAGACACTTTCAGTAATACTGACAGCGCATGATCGCCCAAAGTTATTTGATTCCAACTAAACTAATTTTAACTTTCTTCTACCTGACATTTCTCACTTCAAAACACCACAGTAATAACTTATTCAAAATTATTCAACTTGCAAATATCAAGTCAAATCAACCACTCGTTCGAGTAATACTAGCAGAAATCTTGCTGAGGCCAATCTGCTTTCGAAACTAAGTAAGCGTAATTCAGCAAGAAACTTACTCCTGCAGAGAAATCAAATTTACATCCGGAACGGCACTTTCGCATGTTGCCACAATTTCAAACAGTTCTTCAACCGCATTTGGGAAGCTGCGCAATAAGTGGTCTGATACTTCACTTGAACGGTCCAAGTAACAAGCAACCTAAAAACCTTTTCATCGCTATAACGACAGTTGCAAAGTATTCATCAAATAAAGTATCCTTTTATGATAACTCTTTGCCTGGTCATTTGCTTGTTAGCCCAATTTTCTCAGCAAACAATTTCCGCGTTATTCAGCAATATATTCAGGGATTAAAATTGGATATCTAATCAGTATATCTGGATTAATTCAGGCATGCATATATATATATATATATATATATATATATATATATATATATATATATATATATATATATATATATATATTATATTTTATATTTGAAGCATAGAAATAAGTTGTGGTTACCTGATTTAGCATTACCTGACGAAACATATTCGATTGGTTTTGCCAACGAGGAGGCAATAAAAGACGATTCAGTGAATCATTGCGCGATATCGATGATCGTTTGGGATCAACAAACTGTTGTCAGAAAAAAATTAAAGTATCCATGTATAATGTAAGACGTGTATATAAGGCCAATTTACGCTTGTACATTACTTTTAAGTGCTGTACACGGCATTTATTGATCAGAAATGTGCTGGTAATCAGCAAAAGTAAAATAAATCTAACACATCTACTAATCTGTTTATATATTGAAAGACGGAAACCCCAACAAAATTACAAAAAGGAAATTCTCACTATTTCAATAGTTTTACAATAATATTTTTTAGCACTATTAGTACTAAAAAATAGTACTAAAAGCTATTGCGGTTAAACAGTTTCCATTAGTGTTATTAATGCGAAATCCATATCCACTGTTCCAACTCCTTATTGACCACCCGTAGATGCGAGACTAGACTACTGTACGAATCCTGTCGGGAAAGCCGAGAAATCTAACACAAATTATATAAAAAGTCCCTAAGATTTGCCATATAACCAATTTCACAATGATTGTTAAATCCCTTTGTCAATT
>JABVXW010000210.1:71090-96231 GCA_013365375.1 Litomosoides brasiliensis | reverse complement strand
AATAATAATAATAATAATAATAATAATAATAATAATAATAACAATAATAATAATAATAATAATAATAATAATAATAATAATAATAATAATAATAATAATAACAATAATAATAAATAATGATAATAATAATAAATAATGATAATAATAATTAATGTAAGCTTTTTTCGTTGTTTTAATACCGCTTACTTCAATTTCGTTTTTCTATTTCAGACGAATCATTAAGAAAAGTAGGTGATTTGAAGGCTAAGTATCGCTTTGGTGATTATGGCTCATACAAAGATATGCTAAAATATATGCGAACTATCGAATTTTACTATCCACACGTAACAAAACTTGTACGAATTGGTATTTCACATGAAGGTGTGCCAATTGAAGGATTAAAAGTTAGCAAATTTTTTCATAAATTTAAAAACAAAGAAAAAAAAACAACTAAAAATTAAAATTTTAGGTTAAATAAAAATTGATTATTTTCATCCTTTTTTTTAAAAAAAACAATATTTTCACTTCATATTGTTAATAGGTGTTGTTAACGTTGTGATAAAATTAGTTAGCATTTAAATGACGGAATTATGCAAATAATTATTTTTAGGGAAATTTTAAAAAGTAATTAATAAGTAAAGTAATACGATAGAAATTATTTCGTGATGTTTGAGATTGGTTATCCGATAAGCGATATCAATAAACGAGCATTCTGGATTGATGGTAATATTCATGCACGAGAATGGGCCTCAAGTCATACAGCACTTTACTTCATCAATCAGGTATGCATCATCATCCCCTTCGAATCGGAACATTCAAAGGTCATCGTTGATAAGATCAGATGATGCTTAGCTAACAATATCAGTACCTTTTTGCAAAGCTCATTCTTAGCAAGAGTTAGGTGAAGCTTTCCTTTTATATGAATGAAAACTTTTAATTTGCTTATTTAAGGTTTCCATTAAATAATTTGCATAATTTTGCTTTCTATCAACTTTTTTTTAAAGTAATAACAAACGGGCGAATTGCTAATTTATATATTTAAAAATAAACAAACAAAACAAATTAAAAATAAAAAAATGTAGAGCTTTTTTTGTGTTAATTTAAATTTTGCAAAAATCCTAATTTTAAAATTTTTTAACGATAGCTTATTGATTTAGCAAAACTTTTTCAGTTAGTCTCCGGATTTGGAAAGGATCCGGTTATAACACGTTATATAAGATCTATCAACATTTACATCTTTCCGTGCTTGAATCCGGATGGCTATGAATATACGCGATCAGAACCAAATCCTCAGGTTTTTAATTTTTAATTTCTTTCCTTAAATAATTATAGGTTTATTAAAGTTCCAATTTAATTTCTATTTTATTGTTTATTTTCCATTATTTGATTACAGTATTCGATAGAATTGTGCAATAATAATTATTATTTATTGTAATAATTCCACTCAATAGAACACACACACACACACACACACACACACACACGTCCACATACATGCAGTTGAACTTAATTAATTGTTTTTTAAATTCATTATAAATAACACTCATACAATTTATCCACAAATATATTTATGCAAATGTATACATAGAAATTCATACTGAAATAATTAAATTAAAATTTTCAAATTACACCTATTACTTTTACACTAATTCAATTTATATTATTATAACAATGCGGCATAAAACAACAAAGAGGCGCCATATCCTTTTACGTTCTTAAATGAAATTATTAATTGACACCAACAATGTTATTCAAATAGGTCCGATTATGGCGTAAGAATCGTTCGCCGCAAAAGTGTATACGTTCACAGTGGGGTGGACGACGATGTTGTGAAGGGGTTGATTTAAATCGTAATTTCGATTTTCATTGGGCTGGTTCGATTTCTTTTCATCTTTTTTAAATCTTTCATTCTATTTTGTTAATGAGGAAAATTAAAAGAAAAAAAGAAAATTTGTTTGTATTTTAAGTTTTATACATTAAAATGGCAGCAAAAAATTATTTAATAATAAATTTAGCAAATTTTTTGATGATTAATGAAAGTCATTTACTTCAATCTATGCTAGGCATTTCAATTGAGAAAGAAAAATTTTAAAAAAAATGAAAAAAAAAATAATAGAACAATATTGCACGTTGTTTTTTTTTCCATTTATTTCATTACGATTTGAAATGAAAATAGAAATTGAACTATAATGACACGTAAAATAAATATGTTAGTAAGCGTAATTCGGTATGATAAAAGAGAAAGAATAAGGAAAATCTTAAGCAAAAAAAATGAAACCAAGAAAAAGCAAAGTGATAAAACCATTTTTTTTTATTTCTAGAAGTTGGTTCAAGTGAAAATCCATGTTCATATTTATATCAAGGTGAAAGCGCATTTAGTGAACCAGAAACAAGGTTCCTTTCATTCTTTTTTTCAAACAGAGAGAGAGAGAGAGAGAGAGAGAGAGAGAGAGAGAGGGAGAGAATGAGAAATGAGAAAACGAATAAATAAATGTCATAGCATTTGAAATGGCATATAAAAAGAGAATAGATGATAGGTAATTCATTATCGAAGTGTTGCTTGCAACGATTCTTAAAAAGATTTGATGAACGACTTCATTTATCATCGAAATGGAATTTTAGAAGGAGAGAGAGAGAGGGAGAGAGAGAGTAAGAGGGAAGTGAATTAATTTTCTGCAGCTAACCAATTAACCTTCTAAAAAGTATAAATATTAAAAAATGATTATATTTAAGAGAATAAAAAAAATAAAAATTTTTGCAATCCTTCTCTCTAACAACTACCATTATATGAACATACTTATTTTAACTGATAAAATTAAGAATTGAAAAAAAAATTTAAAAACAATTTACAGATGAATGGTCCAAATATTTAAAATAATGATGAAAAGAGTTGAAATTTATAAAAATTTCAAAAAAATTTTTTTTTTGAAAAGAAAATAAAGACACTTGAGTTTGTTTAAATTAATTAATTATGCTAATTAATAAAGAAATTAATTTCAGAGCGGTAAGAGATTTTTTATTATCACCTGAAATGAGAGGTAAATTAGACGGTTTTATAACGCTTCATACGTATGCACAACTATGGATACATCCATACAGTCATCAAATGCAATCGTTTCCTGATAATTACGCACAATTGGTTAATTAATTTAATTAATTATTTCTAATATTACTTATTTACTGGGAGATGTTTACTGCTAACAAATAATTGTTTATTTATCTTACTTACATTTTAAAATTTTATTTAAATCAAAAAAAAATTTCAATTTTAACAAAATTATGAAAATTTAAATCGTTGAAAATATTTTTTTTCTGTAATTCTTTTTTTTTGAAATATTTTCAGAAACGTACTGCAAAACGTGCAGTTAGTCGATTGAAAAAAGTTTATGGAACAGATTATAGAATTGGTACTGGCGCTGATATTTTAGGTTATTTCGAAAATTGCTTTCAAACATTCCTTACCGCTTTTTTATATTCCTTTAACTATTTTAAATTGTAAAATATTTGAGTAAAATTATTAAGTATTTAATTGCAAGAAAAAAAAAATTTTCAGCACCAGCATCTGGTGGTTCAGATGATTGGGCCAAAGAGGTACTTGGTGTGAAATTTGTTTATTTGATAGAGCTTCGACCACAACTTGAGTGTACGTCGTCGATCATTTTTTTTTTATTATTAATAAATCATATAATTGAGTATTAATTTAAATTTAAGAATTTTAACGCAAAAAATTTGATTTCTTATATTACGACTAGATAAAGCAAGAGTAAGAATGACAAAATTTGCATATAAATTTACATTTTTTTTTTAATAAAAATTTTTTAATCATCCAAATGTATATGCATCAATTGTTAAATTTACTATAATTTATAAAAAAAAAATGTATAAACTTTGTCGAAAGCAAAAAAGAAATGTTAAATTTTTAAAAATTTAAAAATTTTCAGTATTAAATGGATTTATTTTGAATAAAAACGAACTAATTCCAACAGCTACTGAAACTTGGGAAGGTGTACGAACGGTTATAGATGATGCTATTCGAGCTAATAATTTACTAATAAAAAGTTTAAGCAGTGAATCGTTGCCTATGCTTGATCAATTTATAAAACATAGAATACGTTAGTCATCGGTTTTTTTTTCCTTCACTTTTTCTAAATTCAAATTTGAAAATTCATTTCAAATTTTTTATTAGCGTAGTAATACCGCAATTAACTAATGTAGTTGTGTTCTTTCTTAAATAATTTAAATTTTCATTTTCTTTTGCTCTATTCAATAATCACACTATTACCATTTTCTGCTTTACTTTATTGTTAATAATTTGAATTCAAATTTATTTTCAATTTTCATTACAGTAGTCGTAGTAAGTGATAGTAGTAGTAGTTATTGTTGTAGTAAACGTTGTAGTAGACGTTGTAGTCGTAATAGTATTCGTATTTTTTCCATTTGTTTTTTTGGTTTACTCGCTTTTTCTTTTTTGCTTATTAATAAAAATAATTTCAGCAATCATCAATAAAGAAATGAAAATTGGACAAAATAATAAATTTTCACGTATATTAACAGGTGTACAAATTACACCTGATCGTTCAACTCTTAACAATAGCATGCGTTTAAGATCGATCAGTTCTGCTATTTATTCATCAAATGATACCGATGCATTGATACAATCAAATTCTACGAATAGAATTAATAATACTAAAATAACAATCAATAATCATACTAATTCATTGATAACAAATGTCCTACTACAACCATTTCGCATCACTCACTCTAATTATCATCAAACAACAACAACAACAACAAATAATCATCAGGTAAAATTTACAAATCAAACAGAACCTATGAAATTGCCAATTTATAATTTCAATAATAGCACCATCAGCAATCGTAGGCAATTTTTTAATTCGCATTGTAAAGATAGTCAAAATTTATGCAAATTTTGGCTACAAAATAATCCACAAATATGCGCAAAACAGTACCATTTGATGAAAATCCAATGTATGCGCACTTGTCAATATTGCACTCATTTTGACAATTAAATTCCAAAAAAAAAAAATTTAATATTTTAAGAGAAAAACGAAAAAAAGAGCTTATTTATTTATTTATTTTTTCGTTCTCTCTTTATTGTTTTCGTTCAACTCATGCATACCTTGTCAGTATTATCGTTCATTTAGATTAATTAGTAAAAATTATTTTGAATTTTTTTTTTGTAAATTAATTAAGGGAAATTTAATCAAATTACTAACAGAGAATAGTACTTCAAATGTTATTTTGTTTTTTTTTGGATTTTAAAATTTTGTACAAAATTACGAGTGACAATTTTTAATAATAAAATAATAATAAACAAATTTCCGATCAATAAAGAATTTTAGAGTATATATGTATGTAAGTATAACACATTTGATATTTCCTGAAAATAAAAATTAATTAAAAAAAAAGAAATTTTTGTTATTTTTTAATTGTTATGGCATTTTGCATATTAATTATTTCTCATTAAGTTACCACATGTATTTTGTAAGTGATATTTTCAATTTCGCTAATGTAAAATGAAAAAAAAACAAAAGGAAATGAAATATTACTGTTTGAGTGAAAGATTAATAAGAAATGCGTTTATATTTGAAATTAAAATACGAAATTATTAATGAAATCAAATTGCCGTGAAATGATTGGAAATGATGAAAGGATGGGAAATTAATAATAAATGTGACGATTTAAAAGCAAATGAACGGATTGTGCAAAAAAGGATGAATATGCAAATTTCATATAACTTTTAATGAATATGTCCAGTATGTATTGTTAGATTTTTTTTTACTACGTTTATGCATGTATATATATAATGTATATATAACGTGTTCTTTTTTTTGCGTAAAATTATAAAAAAATTGTGAAAATTCAAAAATTCAAAAATGACCATCTTATCCTTCAAATCAGTAACTTTCTTCTTTGAATTTTGAAATTTGTTAATACATAACAGTAGCTTTAAAAAAAGCATGTGATAATAATGTCAAAAATTACCTACTAATTATCTGAAGGAGGAGAAGTACGTAAGTTCACGTAACTCTTACTAATGCAATATAAAAGATACACAACTTAAAATTGCTAATGTCAAAACATCAGCACTGACTGAGAGCAAACGTAACAAATTAACGCTAACAAACTGGTGACGTGGAATGAAAGCTTCACGGACTACATACTTCTTTACATTCCATAGTTTTCAATATTCTGTATGGCGATGCAAAGAAGTACGCTGCCATCGTAAAAGCACCATAACGTTTTTACGCTATCAAACGTAATAATAGATTGATGGAGAATTTTTACGTTGAAAATATCTCCTTTTATCCTAAAACGATACATAGTAAAAGTAAAAAAAAAAGCAGCCATCCTCTTTCAATATATTTTAGTTTAATTCAACTAAAAAAAAATTATTGAATTTAAAACTTCAAAAAAAAAAGAAACGAACAGAAGAAAAACTATGTTTTTTGGGATGAAAGTGTAACTATCGTCGATCATAGTGTATTATGTTCTTCCTTTTTTTTTTCTAAAAAATTCCAAAATTTGCTTTTTGTTTTTTTTTCGCCTCAATTCTTCCAAGCATACTTAATAATAACAGCGGCGGTGAAATGCTGCTGATTTGGAAAAGTTTGTAAAAAGTTTATGCTAAAACATTTGTGAACGAACAACTGTTAGCATAGGAATTCCTACAAATAAGTTTTTATTTTTACGAAGTAAACTTTCTCACTTCTCGTCATTAATAAAAACTATTTATCAACTTACCTTACCAACAACAATCTACGGCAGTAAACTTTCGTTCTATTACACACTTTTTTTTTTTAAAAAAAAAGAATTCGATATCATATCATATCACATTGTTATCAACAACCTTTGCAGACTTTCATCATCGTTCCTTGCAATAATATTCATAATAATAATAATTATAATTATCATTATTATCATTGTTATCATCATTATTATTGTTATTGTTACTAATATTAATGTTAGAGAGAAAAGTCTACAAAAGAAAAGTCTACAAAAAAAGTTAAAAAGATTTTATTATTATTATTATTATTTTGTTATCATTGTTATTATTATCCGTTGTAATTATCTACTACCTATTTACCATTATCACTATCATTATCACTATTATTATCGTTATTATCATAATCATTATTACCATCATATGGAAAATTCATTGGTAACAGATGTTCTGCAAATTTTGAACATCGCTGCCTAAATTTTTTCTTAATTTTTGGAAAAAATAAGAATGAAAATTAGTTGGAAGAGAAGAGGAAGAAAGAATGAAGCATAGATGTAAATTACCTGATATCCGTAAATACATATTAATAAGTAATTAAATTTAATAATCAAATCAGAAATTATTGCTCGTAATGAATGAATTGGTGTACAGTGAAGGATTCGGGATGTTTTAACAGCTTCTCTGTATTTACCGTTTATCATTTCGTTCCTTATCTTTTTTAACTAAATAATTAATTTTTATTTTAAATTAAAATTTCCAAAGTAAACAATTTTATACACTATTAATAGATTCGTTTATTTCAAAAAAAAGCGTAAAATTTACATTTTTTTTTCCGAATGAATCAAAAATTTAAATTATGCATAATTTTTTAATTTAAGCCAAAAAGAAAGGAATGGAAAGATTTGAAAAATTAATTGATAAATTATGCATAATTTGAACACTTAGCAAAATTTTATGAGAAAATGATATGATAATTTAGTTCCATTACAAAATGATTCGCTATTAAAACTGGAATTCAAAAGTCTAAATTTTGAATTTTAAATTTAAAACAAAATTTTATTCTCTTCCAATTAAATTGTTAATTGAAATATACCACACACTGCTACAATTGATATTTTCTATTTTTACTAATTGCATATTTTCTTATGTTTTGTTTTTCCTTTGCAGAACAAAACAAATAAACAAACAAACAAAGGGGAGAGAGAGAAAGAGAGAGAGACGGTGAGAGAGTGAGAGAGGGTGAGGAAAACAGTTCCTATAAAATTCTCTAACCTTTTGTTTTTCCTTTTTTTTCAGAAAATAAACGAATTAAAAAATTAATGAAAAATTTTGAAAACTTTTCAGAAAATTAAACTAATTTATTTGGGAAAATTTTATCTCTGAAATAATTGGAATAAAACGTTTGCATATAAAAATATTTGCATGAAACCAATTGAGAGAGAGAGAGATAACAACAATGAAAAGCGATCAAAGAACAAATCGATTTCGAAATTCAAATGTAAACAAAAATATTTCATGAAGGTGGTGAATGATGATTTATTAGTAATTAGAAATTGTAAGGAAATGCAAATAGTACAGCAGCAACAACAACAACAAAGTATTAATGTAAGTGATAGCGGTACTTCTGATCAGTTTGGTTAGTTTGAGAAAAAAATTTTAATTTTAACAAATATAATTTTCAATCATTCATTTCATTGCAATCTTTTTTTTTCTCTTTTCATTTCAGCTAATTTTTTGGTTATTTATTTTTTTTTTTTTACAAATAAGTACTCGAAAATATTTATTTCTAATTCTCTTCCCTTCCCTTCCCTTTTCTTTCCTTTTTTTTAAAAGAATTACGGTTTTAATGATATGATAGGTAGTAATATTTGAGGAATGCGTAAATTACCGAATGCATTTATTCGAATGTTATTTCTTTTTAAAATTTAATTTTTTAAAATATAACATAATAAATTGTGGTAATTGAGGAAATTCAGCAGTTAAATAGAATTTAAGTTATATTTAAATTTGTTCAAAATGATTTCTCTTCACATTTAGCAGTTAATAAATGAGGAAAGCATTAAGCAATTAGCATATTGCTAAGTGAATAAAAAGTAAACTAATTATAACCTAATCTTTCACCAATGACTTTTCAACTTTAACCTTTACATTTCACTCATTTCGAGTGATAAGAGAGAAGCGAAGGGTTTCGTAATTTATGTTGTAAATGAAAAAAAAAAGGCAATTTTCTCTCTTTCATTCTTTCTTTTTTCAAACAATTGTGAAGTGCTAAACGATGATAATTGATAGGAATGGTAGTGATAAATAAAATTGATAATAATTTATCAGCTAATTTTCAACTATTTCATCATTCACCACAAGAATATAATCAAAATTGCTTTAATTAAATATAATTTAATTAATTAAATTAATTCAAAACAGTAAAAGTCGTGCAACAAATTAAAATTTCAAACGATTTAAGACGATTGTTTTTTCATTTCATAATAATTAGAACAAAAAAAGGATGAAAATGCTCGTTAATTAGGCAAAAAAACACACACAGAAAGAGAAAGAGAGAGAGGGAGAGAGAAAGAGAGAGAGAATACCGTAGAAAAAAGAAAAATTTAATGAAAAGCAGCGATAAAAATCGTTTATCAGTTTATTTTATCAATAAACATAAATTTTAATTTCTTATTTTAAATTAACTATGTATTATTGTTACACGTTCTGTGCAACATTACATTAGCATTCTGTTGTACCTTCAATTAACTATTAATTAAAAAATAAGTAAATTAATTAATTTTTAATTTCATATATGTATATGTGTGTGTGTGTGTCTGTCTGTCTGTCTGTTTGTCTGTATGTACGTAAATTATATTATTGTTATGTAATGTTATATGAATATGGTTTGTTAATTACTTAATACTTGCAATTATTAAGTTCAATTTTTTAAAATTCATTCAGAAAAACGAGAGAGAGAGAGATTGAGCAAAAGAAATAACGATAGAAAGGCCATATGATGAAAGTAAATATTTGAGAGGGAGAGAGAAAGAAAGGGAGACATAACAATAATGTAAATGTTAATTCAAATAGCTAATAACATATTATTAATGTAAAATTAAAATTTGAATAAATTGAAGCTTCTCGTCAAACACATAATTAGTTTTTTGATGGGAAGAAGTTGAAAGGTAAGAAGCTAAAGAAAACTTCCACTCTTCCATCTTAAAATAACAAAGTGAATTTGTTCCAAACTAACTGAAAATTGGGTGGAACTGAACTATACGAAATGAATAGAATGAAAATGAAAGAAGGAATTGTTGAAAGGACGAAAAAATGAAGTGAAATGTAAAGAGAGGTGAAGAGAGGAAAAGAGAAGGAGAAGAGAAGAGAAAGAAAGAAAGAATGTTGTTGTTAATGATCGAAAAATAAAAACAAACAAATATTTTTAAAAATTTTTTTTTTTCTTTTCTCTTGCTTTCTAGCTCTCTCTCTCTCCCTCTCTCCCTCTCCTATTCTCTTTCATTTTCTGAGAGATAAAAATAAGAAGAAAGAGAGATTGAACGAATAAATGGGTGGATGGATGGATGTATGGCTGGTTGGTTGGTTGGTTGGTTTGATTGGTTGGTTTGGTTGGTTGGTTGGTTGGTTGGCGGTTGGTCGGTTGGTTGGTTGGTTGGTTGATTGGATGAGTGGGTGTAAGGTAAAAGCAATTTTAGTTTAAAAAAAAGTTTATTTTTGCAGTCAATGGAAATCATCGTTATTTGTTAATTTTCAAAATGTAAAAAAAAAAGAAAAGAAAAGAGAAGAAAAGAAAAAAAGAACAAAAGTGGAAGACAAATTTTTTAAGAGAAATGAAAAGAGAGAAAATGAAGTGAAAGAAGAGAGGAAAGGTTAAAGGTTATTATTTTAATAATGAAAATTATACAATTAATGAGAATTTAGTGGTAAAAGTAATGAAAATAATTTTTGCAGGTAATCAGCTAATTTGAAATGAAAATTAAAGTGAGAAGAAAAATGAGAATGAAAATTAAAATTGAAATGAAAAATTTATTTAAACTAAGAAATGAGCAAATCAAAATTAACTATTAATATTCTTGCAGAAATTAATTTATCGAAGTGATAATTTTGGAAGGAAAATTTCCTTGGCATTACTAATCATTTAAGTTTTATTTAAATTATCAGTTTTATTGAAGTGAAAGTAATACAATAATGTTAGTTTATCCTAAGGTTTAATAAGAGAAATAGGGAAGGAGAGAGAGAGAGACGAAGGGAGAAAGAGAGAGAGAGAGAGATTTCTTTTCCCAAGACCTTGTCCTAAACATTAAGCTTAACAGGAATATTCTGTTTTTTATTGTCATTTTTTTAAAGTAATGCTTTCATAATTAAATAAAGTAATTTGGCATGATGATCTTTGCGCCTCAATTGCACATTACCGCCTAAAATGATCTGCTCTTTGCTTTCCTTTCATTTCTTTATTCCTTGTCCTTTTTTAAAACATTATTTTAGTAATTCAGGTTAGGTTGATACTTAATGTTGATAAATTTGAAATGATTTAAGTGAAATTTTAGGATAAAGTGTAACCGTTTTTTTAAGCAATTAATGATTAATAATAAATAAAATTAAATAATCAAATTGCAAATTTGTTCATTGCAATAAAAAAATATTTTCAAATTGCAGCGAAAAATTTTATAATTTCAAAAAACGATTGAACAAAAAAGGAAATAAGAGAGGAGTGAAATAAAATTTAAAATAAAAAATTTAAAACATACTGAAATGTAAGTCAATCGATCAAATAATTTATTCAATAAAGTAGAAGTACGAACCTACGGGAAGAGAATGGAAATTTTCATTAGAGGTCAATTTAGTAAATGTTAAATACTGTAAGGCAGACGAACAGACGAAAAAAGAGTGAAATTTCAAAAGTAATTGATTTTTCGAATTCAAAAATACTTCGATGTACTGTTATTGGCATTGTTGTTGAGTTGAGATGAGTTGAGTGAGCAGAAATTATCCGATAGGATGAGAGGAATGGGATGTACTGCTTGCTGTATATATTGGAAATGAATTAATTTTATATTAAAAATATAAATTAAAAAATGAAATGAGCAGAAATTTACAAACTTTAAAAGATATGAAAATTATCTAAAATAATTTTGAAACAATTTGATTCTTTTTTGTTAAAAAAAATGTAATAAATAAAATTAGCAAATTTACTTTTTTTTTCTTTTTTGAAAAAAAAAACAACTTAGAGAAAAGAAGAAATTAAAAGTAATAAATGATTAAAATAAAAGTTAAATTTTTCTTTTTTTTTTTTTAAATGACAATCTTATCGATTTGCCAGCTAATCCATTCACAAACAGATTGAACAAGCGCAGATGATAAGCAGATGGTATGGAAGAGAGAGAGTGAGCAAGAAAGAGAGAGAGAGAGAGAGAGGGAGGGAAGGAGAGGGTGAGAGAGTGGAGGACAAAGATGATGATGAATTTCAATTTAAATGTAAAATAAACATTTGAATCAACTGACCATCGATGAAAAATTGCATTTTGCGTCGTATAAAAATGTTTGCTCGCAAATGCAAACAGCCCAATAATAATTCTGTTTATAATTTAACAAATTATCGATTAATTCTTTTTTTTTTTCATTTAAAATTTGCAAAACAGAAGTGATTTTTTGTCGGAAAAAAAACGAAAATATTAGTGAAATCAAATAGCTGTACAGTTAATTAGTTAGCGTAAATTAAGTGACTTTATGATATAATTATTTCAAGTAATTAATTTCCAATTGCTATTAATTCCCTAAACATAGCAGTCAATTAGTCATATTCAATTCATTATTTACTAGTGAAAACTGAGTAAAATTTATAAAAAAAATCTGAAATTTTAATTAAATTAGGTAATTCTAGAAAGCTAACATAAAATATAATTCATTTAGCAAGAAATAAAAATTATTCTATTAAAATGAAATACGAAAAAAACTGCTCATTCAATCATTCATTTCAAAATTAAAAAAGCTACTAAAACAATCCTTTATTTTCAATAATTATTTTGTGAGAGAAAGAGTTAATTAAATTAATTAAATTGATTAAATGGTTGGTGTTGTTGTAAATGGTAGAAGAAAGATGATAAATAAGAAAAAGAACAAAAAAAAATCACCTGAAAGGTAGAGGAAGAAGTACGATGGAGAAAGAGGGAGAGAGAGAGAGAAATTTAGGATAAAATTCGGGATATAAGTAATAGGTAGTAGTAATTAAGAAATATCAGTGCAAACATATGTATATATATACTTTCTTCGACAATAGGAAAAAGCACTGTGAAGATGTGAGGGATGAGGAAGTGAGCATTTGAGGAGTGGGAGAGAAGGAGGCAAAAATAGCTTAAGCTTGAAAAGAGATGTATGCGTACGTGCTAGGTAGATCAGACTGAGAACTGACTAGAAACTACAACAAATTAGCCAATTTTTTTTACACATACATTTACTAATGAAATGTGGGCGGTGAAGATTAACGTTTTGTTAATAATGATAGTGATTACTCATGATAAAAATAACAGTGATAACGATAATAATAATAATAATGATAGCAATGGCAATGATAATGATGGTGATGATAACAACAGTGATAATAACAATAATGATGACGGTAACGGTAATAGTAATAATGACAATAATAATAATAATGATAATGATGATATTGATAATAACAAATGTAATGATTAATTAACAATAATAGTAATGATAATGATAGTGATAATTATTATGATAACAGTGATGATAGTGATAATTGAAAGATAGTGAGAAAAAGAGAAGAATGATGAGGTGTAGGAGGAGGAGGAGGAGAGGAAGAGAAGGCTTAAGTTGAGAGATTTATATTTTGCTGCTTAATAAATTGCTCCATTCATTTATTTCAAATGTTTTTATAAATGCACCGAAAAGAATTTTCAATTCGTTAAAATTTTTCTCTAAGTGAAAAAAAAATGAAATGTACGATTTGTTTTTTTTTTCTTTTTTTCCGACCACTGTAAAAGATATGCTGCTGAACTTAACAACATCTTAGTTGAAATACTTTTGCAATGCTTGAAGGTTTAAATTTCTGTTAAAAATATAACAAAACAAAAGAAAACAAGAAAAAAAAATTTAAGGAACTGAAAAGAAGAAAGAGCGGTGAAGTGAAAGAGAAGAAAACAGTACGCTTTTTTCCCTCCTCTAACCACACTTCATTTAAAAATTTTTAATTTTAACAATTGAGAGAGAGAGAGAGACGAAGAAAGAATAGCAATATTTTAGAAGCAATCAATTTAAGAATGGATAGATAAAATGAGTGAAGAAAAAAAAGTATACAAATCTTTGTGAAATAAATAAATAAAATGCTACAAAGTTTGAAATAAACTAAAATCTTCTCCATTATTCTTTTCTCTCTCTCTCTCTTTCTCTCTTACACATCACACACACACACACACACACACACACAATGTGAAGCATTAAAACAGGTGGTAAAGAGAAATTGGTTGAATGAAGAAGCAAGAGGAGGAGAAAGAAGAGAGAGAGGTGGAAAAATTTTGAGAAAATTGAAAAATGCTTTTCTTAGATGGATAGATATACAACATACCTTAGTATTACATTACATTACATCATAACAGATATGGATGGGTCTTCCATTGGATGGATATGTATCGGTGGGTCGTAGTAGTAGTAGTAGGTGTAGTAGTAGTAGTAGTAGTAGTAGTAGGTGTAGTAGTAGTAGTAGTAGTAGTAGTAATAGGCACAACGATCATCATCATCATCATCATCACATCACCCACACACAACACATCAACATCATTAGCAGCAAAGCAAGCAAACAATTTTCAGCAACTAAACATAAAAGTTTGTTAAGTTTAAACTCCTTCTCCTCGAACACACTCACTCTTTTCTCACTCGCTCACTTCAACTAATTTAAATCCTTTTCTTTTTTTGCCGCTCTAAAATATATTTCAAATGAGTGTGAAAGCTTCAAATTCATTGACTTTTAATAAATTCTACCTTTCTCTTTCACTTTCACATTTTCCTCCTCTTACACTCTTCCACATCAACCAACTCTTTCTTTCCCATCCTTCTCCTCTCTAACTATCCCTAAAATTAAATTTTTCTACATTTTAATAAAATTTTTCCAGCAATAAGTGTGTAATAGGAACGCTATGTTACATATATTTTTCTTCCACTTTTTCTTTTTTCCTCCTTCTATTTTATCATTGATAGTATCAGTATCAGTATATCAGTATCGGTATCAGTAATTTCTGACAATTTACATTTTCATTATATTAGCTATCAAAGTTGAACGAAATAATTAAATTGGAAAAGGAAAAAAGGAGGAATGAATTAATTTATGCATTTTAATAATTATAACTGTAAAAGATAAGAAAGAATTAGGGTGATTTTTTTATTCATAAAATTTCTGATAAATTCTAACAGTAAAACTTGGTGCTTGTAAATATATCAGTTCGCTCACTGCTGTAAGGCTTAATTATTTTCGTGTACATTTAAATTTCAAATGAAAAAAAATTTATTATTATTATTATTATTAGTTAATATTATTTATTATTATTACTATTATTGTAATTATTGCAAAGAGGAGAGAGGTAAGAGAGGATGACTGATAACGATAACGATAGTGATAATAATTGATATGGTATTGGAGGTTTTCAGTAGAAGATGATATTAAAGTGTCAGTAAAAGCTAAACTGTAAGTTGCTATTGCTGGTGTCAGGAGGACGGGGTTCCATTTGCTAAGGGGAGGGGGAAAAAACTAGTTGAAGATGAAGCGGTGATGATATGATCCGCATCCTTTACAATGAACAATTCCGCTCAGCACGAAGCAGCTTTACTAAAGTCATCCATTCATTTCACAGCAATTTAAGCCGGGAGATCAGTAACGTACCGGATCAGGAAAACCTTATATATATATACATATAAACAAATTTATTAATTTTTCACTATTTTTTTTGGTCTAATTAATGAAAACGAATTTATTATTCTGAATGTGCAAATAATAGTAATTAATTCAATATAATTGCATTTAATTATCACCCTAAAGGAGTTAAAAAGAAAAGAAATCAAAAATTAATTCCGAAAAATTGGTTGTAATTCAATATATGATATGTTTTTTTTCTCTAACATTTTTGAATTAATTTGATTTTTAAAATTTATGAAAATTAGGACAAAATTATAGAAAAAGAATAAATGAAGGAAAAATTGTGATTAAAATACGACGGAAAAAAGGCGAAAAAAAGAAGTGAAGAGGAAAACCGGATTGAAATCTATCACTTCAACATCTGCTAAAGAGAAATGAAATGATTATGAAAGGGTCGTGGTAAGGTATACTACAGGTATGTCTGTATTCAATATTGTTCAACAACAGAAAAATTTTTCTTTCTTCTTTGCATGCGAATAAATTAAACAAACAAGTGATATGTAAATGAGGTATTACGAGTGGCAAATAATAACAGAAAAAAAAAGAAACATCAGCAACAAAAAGCAATTATACGTACGTGTAAAGAAATATAGTTTTGAAACAAACGTGTAAAAGTGATATGTACAGTTTTGAAATTTCAATTTCTTTTGATATTTTTATTAAAAAATAATTCAATTTATTGGTTATTTTACGTGTACCGCGTAAAAATATTTAACGGTTTAGAGTTAATGTTTGACAAAAAAAAACGATGCTGTTAGTTAGTATTATTATTTGTTTGAAATTGGTCATTTATTATTTTGTAATTTATCAGCCTGTTTGATATTGTAACTTACGTTACTGAAAACGTCCGTACGGCGGCACAACAACCGCAACTAAAGTCTGTTTTTTTAAGAATGGAATTTATTAAAAAACTTTTAGCGAATTTTTGGCAAACTATATGAATACTGAATATTGGAAATGATCGAACTCATAGAGATGATGATATATCAGTTAATGAAACGTTTGAATAAGTAATTCTCAGCAATACCAAATATTAATAATAAAATAAATAAAACGAAATGGACAAAATCAAGCAGCACAATCACTTAATTGAAATCAGAAAAATGCTTTTATATCAATGAATAACTAATTTTGATATATTTTAGAATAATGGTAATGATGATGGTAATAATAATAATAAGAGCAATGATGATGATAATGATGATGATAGTAATAATAGTAATGGTAATAATAATAATAATAATAATAATAATAATAATAATAATAATAATAATAATAATAATAATAATAATAATAATAATAATAATAATAATAATAATAAATAATAATAATAATAAATAATAATAAATAATGAATATAATAAAAGTCACTTTTATTTTATTGTGGAATAAATAAAGTTTTCAATATTTTTAAAAAGTTAAATGAATTTGGATATATATCTATAAAGTGCCAGTTTAAAGACTAATAAATGGACGGTGAGATAAGTAATTGCATAACTGATTTCCCGGAAAATTAGCATAAATGATTGTTCTTCAATAATGCTTGCTGATTTTACCAAATTCTTTATATTTTCGTGCTAAATAAACAGAAATCTTTTGTTTTTTTAAAATTTTTTTGAAAATTCCTCCATTATTGCTAAATTTATAAAGGTCATAAGCAAAAAGAATTTAGTTTTTAACGAGGTCAAAGGAGCTTTTTTTTTGTGTGCGTGAAAATGAAATGATTCTTTCTGCTTCATTGCAAAAAGGTTAATTAAATGACAAAAAAAAAAAAGTCAATCGCCTTGAAATTGGAAAGAGTCCATCGTGGCTGTGAAATAATTAACAGTTGTTTTGGCCTAAAAATAATTTGCATATTCCATATGGTGCATGCGCCACAACCCATTTGATTAGAGTTACTTAAAAGCATCCCAAAATGCTGCTAACTTTTTGAAAAATAATTTATTTTCAAGAAGTGTGTAGCACATGCAAACATTTGAAAGGAAAAGACAAATTTTTAAAAGATTAGTTTACAGAAATTAAAAAATTTGATTTTTAATTTTCATCCACTTATTTCCCTCTCATTTCTAATGCTATTTTTACAATGCGACAAATTTTTAAAAATATGATAGTTGCATACTGTCAATTTTTCAAATATTTCTACTACTCACGAAATCCGAAATATTTGAATAGTTAAAGTTACAGTTTTTCAAACTATAAAATTACTTTACACAATGATAGTATTCACATAGCAAATTTTCCTAATTCACTGCTATGAATTAATTTAAATTAACTTTTTCTGTCGCAATGAAAAAGTAGTAAATTAGCAGAGCTAACAATTTCAAGTGATGATAATAAACAATTAAATTTTTAAAAAGAAGCAAAAAATTGAACTGAAAGAACAAAAGTTAAATTTAAAGAATAGGTATAAAATCCATTGCTTCTTAATTAGTGCATAATTTTTAAGGCCAAACAAAAGACATTTCAAATTTTTAAAACTTAAATGAGCGACCAAATAGTTGAAGAAGTAACTTTGACTACAATCATTGCTCTATCGCAACATTCCGGCAAAGATAGATATATGTAAAATTTAAAAAAAAAACCAAATTTATTTGCAATTTTACAAATTAAATTTTTGATAGAAAATATAAGAAAAAAAAGCAATTAAGGAAAAGTGTACAATCATTCAATTTAATTTTTTTACAGCTAACTCAGCTAATTTCATTTCAACAATTTTAATACGCAACATATATGAGTTTAATAGCTTCACGTCTCTTAACGCTATAAACGAATGCTACTGGTAGTCCTTTCAAAATTTCTGAAATTTTACTGTTAATCTTGTTAAAGCTAGAAAAATTACAGTACTAAAATCACTACTGTTATTCGATAAGCAAAAGCCTAAATTATAAATTTACACAAAAGGTCAGAGGTCGACAAATCTTTTACGCGTGCATTTAACTTTCATTCTCATTCACACAATTTTTATGATTTTTGTTGATTAATAAGTTTTTCGTCTTTTTAGTTATTTAATTTTATTTAATATTATATTCAGCATTGATTGATCATCTTATTAATTATCAGTGATGATTTTTAATTTAAATTATCACTGATAACTTTTCTGATTATCTTATTAGTTATCAGTGATAGTTTTTGAAGTCTTTTTATATGTTTGAAGTTTTTAATTTCTTTTTGTTGCTTTGTAAAAGACTTTCATTACTTTTATTAATTATCAAAAAATTCTAGTTAATATTCCTCCCAGCCAATTCTCTCGTACCTTTATCATTTACCTTAATACTCACCTATCGAAGTATATTTGTATGACAAAAAATGAATTATTTCACTGTTACAATTACTCTCATCCATTTGCATGTAGGCAACATCCGTTTATTTTTATTTTTAAATTATAATTGAAAATTTTAAATAATTTTTCAATATTGTTGTTAGCTATGAATTCTCTTTTCATTATTAGTCAGTTTATTGAATTTTGGAGTAAAAAAAAGCACAGAAATGAAATTCCGTTTAGCTAAGAACATTTCTTTTTCATCAAGCAGTGCGATCAGTTATTTAAATTAAATTCATGCAGTAAAAAAAAATCGTTATTACACTTTGCAATGGTTTTGCAAGAAATAATTTCGAAAAATTTCATTTCTTTTCTTGACCTTAATAATTTTTCTTCTTGGAAAAAAAAGCTACATCAATTAAGAGATATGAGAGAAGAAAAGGAAGTTATGAAAATAATTGTGAAATAATAGTTGTTTTTGATGAAAAAGAGAGAAAGAAGGACTAATTTATTAGGAATGCTAAATAAATAAAAATTTTTTGTGAAAAAAATTTATACAAAATAGAATTGATTATTTTACAGAGTAAGTGTTAATTGTAAGTTGCAATATCGGAATTACTTTACTCAATTAAGTTAATATGCAAAGTTTACATTTAAAATTTAGGCATAATTTAAGAATAGAATGATTTAGATGGTATTCGATGTGAATAAATTGTTAAAATCGAAAAAGAAAATAAAATTAAAAAAATGAAATGAATTACATAAAATAAGAATTCGATGAGAACGGCAAGTGCTAAATTTTTAAAATATAAAATGTTAAAAGAATTTGGAAATTCTTCGAAGATTTCCTATGATAGTAGGACGACAGACGGGTCACACTTCTTCCACTGCACATTTTCATTTCCTTTCTTTCTTTCTTTTTATTCCAATAATTGAATTAATACCATTAAAAGGACAGAAGCCTTTCATTTCAATGAATAAATTCAATTACATTATGTTTGAATGACGAATGGCTCACTCAATGAGAAGGTTAGATTTAAAAATTTTCAGACATTATCGCTCCTTCTCCCCCTCTCTCTCTCTCTCTCTCTCTCTCTCTCTCTCTCTCTCTCTCTCTCTCTTCATTTCATCACAAGTTTTTTTTTTGCATTGGGAGACATTTTATATTTCTGTGCTAAAAGAAGGGAAATGTAACATTTAAATAAAATATTTAACAACCAACGTTAAGTCTCCTTTCCTTCGGTTAAATCAATTGGTAAACTGCAACTAGATAGGTAAAAAGTATGACTTAATTGATTGAACGGAAAATCCGGAATATTAAGGATCGGAATGATATAAAACTAGAAATCTGATATAATACTAAAAATAAACTTTAAAATCATTTTTTTAAAAAAGTTGATTGAAATATTCAATGTTGTATAGACGTAAGTGAATTCATTTTTTTTTTTCAAGAGATGGATATATATAAGTTGAAATGTGAACTTAGGAAGAGCTCTTCCCTTTCCGCGAAATATAAGACTTTCCCAAATTGATTGCTAAATTCTCAACGTCTTTTTCCATCGTATTGAAAAGGATTGCTGTTTTTGCAATACTTTTCTAGTGAGAAGTATGTGCCTAGAAGACTGAGGTAAAAGCCAAGCTATGACGTGTAGCACTGTGGCCTATGTGTTTTAATGCGTCATTGAAAAGAATGTCGGAGAGTAAAACAAGGCGATCGATCACATGGAGGCACATTTAATATTATTTATTAGATTTGTGCGAACGGCAGTGAGCGTGAATTTTGTGAGAGAAAAAGACGGAATTGCTTATAAATTTTCTATCTGAGTAGAGAGCCAGGACCGGTTCTTGGCGGAGGACAATGATCACAGGAACCGGGCTGTCCAGGTGGTCCTCTAGGTCCTGGTGGTCCATGTGGTCCTGCTAAACCGTCTACGCCTTTCTCTCCTGGATCACCTGGCGGTCCTGGTGGACCTGGTTTACCTGGTTGTCCATCTCGTCCAGGAGGTCCAGGAGGTCCTAAAATATAACGTCTATTTCGTACTTGAACTTGGACAGTGGATAAAAAAGGAAATATGAATTTATAGTGATGCCTACCTTGAGGTCCAGGAGGTCCAGGAGGTCCTGGAGGTCCAGGCGGTGCACCATTTACAATCTTTCCCGGTTCACCTGGAGGTCCTTTATCACCCGGTAGTCCTGGTGGTCCTTGTGGTCCTTGAGGTCCTGGCTGTCCCGGCATACCAGGGGCTCCATCAATTCCTGTAATAAATAATGATCTCTAATAAAAACATTCACTTGAGTAAATTTCCAAAAAAAAACTGTCGGTTATTTATTTCCGGACATTGTAATAAAGATCACCTGGAGACCCAGGATCCCCTTGAGGTCCAGGTAAACCTTTTGGTCCCGGAGGTCCAGGTGGCCCAGGTGGTCCAGGTGGACATTTCTGGCATGGTGGCTTTGGAGGTGGTCCAGGAAGCAAACTACCGTCACGTCCTGGTGGTCCTGGATTACCTGGTCGTCCTGGTGCTCTGAAAAACTCTCCAGTGAATGAGCTTAATGTCTTCATAATTCCGTCAAATCTACTTCAGTTACCATAATAAGCAAGCAGCAAAACATAAGAGAGGCTTTTTAGTGATTACTAAAAAAGCCAAAAGCCTATAATGTAAAATGCCTCAACAAGGAAGAAGCGGTCTACTTCAAAAAAAAAATTATCGCAACTTCTTTGACAACAGTAAAATTAAACCGAAAAAATGCACTACCGACCCAGGTCGTCCATCACGTCCAGGTGGACCTGGTGGTCCAGGTGGTCCAACTTGACATGAACAGCAACTTCCACTAGCACCTGCATTTGCTTCTTGTTCTCGACCAGCACTTTTTACATCATACTGACGTTTCTTACGTTGTGTTGTAGTAGAAGCCACGGAAGATGTAATCGTTTGTAAGTGTACCATTTCTTTCCACATATCTCGTGAACGAGTCTGAAAATTTCAATTCAAAAATCCATTTTCTCCCCAAATTTCCTAAAAGAAAGTATGTGGAAAAAGTTATTGCTAAAATAACTTAACTGAAGTAAGCAATTTTTTCCAAAAAAAGGACCGTATAATTTTGAAAGTATTATTACCGCTAAATGCAAATTGATTAATATCAATCCAAAAATTGAAACAATAACGTAAAGCGATTTTAATTTAATTAGTCATTTGAAATTGTTAAAAATTTCCCGAAAATTACAAGCAATTGTTGAATATTTGATAATAAAAGGTAGCAAAAATAATTTAATAAAACATTCGTCTAATTAATTAAATTTATAGATTACCTTACAATAGTCAACTTCATTTTGCATGAATGATTGAACGTTTTGTACGTGACTGTAAATAATAGGTAATGTGATAACGCAACACATCACCGATATCGTAGAGAAAGCAACAGCTGCAAAAGCAACAGGTTTCAAAGAACGCCGTTTCTTATTCGGAATATCCATTTGCTAATCGGATATCCTGTAAAAGCGCTATAAGGACGAGTTAATATTATATTTACGTCTTTAATCCATATATCACGTGCTTTGACAGTTGAGATAACTTTGTTATTACGTGGGCTGATTAAATTCCATTCTAGATCACTTTCAACAGCATGCATAAATTCATAAACCACTTATGAACACTTACTTGACGCTAGCCTTTGCGTCGATTAAACGTCCACTTTGTTGAATTAAACTTGAATATAATAAAATAATAAGTATTATGGACCAATTTTGTAAGGAACCCATAAAAATATCTTAGTGAATATTGAGAGTTACAGTTAGAGATATTCAAAAAACATACTCCTTCAGGTATTTAAGTAAAATACCACTTCATCGACTGAAATTGTTTCTCTCATTTATGATTTTATTTATTTAAATATTTAGGAAAAACAAGAAATAAAATTTGGCGAAAAAAAATTTTTTCCTTAATGTTTTTATAAATTAGTGAAAAGAGAATTAGCTTATTTCAGAATTGTTTAAGTTTAATAATTAATTAAAGAAAAAATTGGATCAATTATTAAATTTGGGGGATTTTAAGATTAGCTAATTTTTCTCTAGTTATCTGCTTATTTAAATAATTTGCATTTATAATAAAAAAATATACAGTCCGTGAGATTAAAACGGATAAATTATTAATGAAGAATATTCAATACTTTTACAAATTAGTCATCACTCTATAAGAAATCGTGAAGACAAAAAGTTCATAAAGAGGAAGAACCGACGCATTATCACCACTGATGTTTATAAAGATACGATTTAAATCATTAAGTGATTTTGAGCAATTCCATTTTGTAGTGCTGTAGTAGGTCAATCAACATATTCATTCCTTCCTTGAATATCGACCTATATTTTGTTGTACTGTAAAGACGGTATGATAGAAAGGTGGTGGTGGTGTCAAGAACTGAATGAAATGATCTGTTGAAAATTAGGTCTTTCTCATGAATTATTTTAAACCACAAAAAGAAGCCTTTTTGACTTAATGGTGAGATTTAAATGATTAACGGCTTCTCAACAATTTAAATTCCATTTTCCAATCGGCTATATTGCACTGGTATAGTTTAAAGTTATGATTTCTTTTGCTAAGCAATCACACTAGAAAGTTTAGTGATCAGACTATCTCATTTTACTTGTCCGCTAAAGCAATAGTATGACTTTTTCTTACTTCAAGCCACTTCAGTTTGCCGAACCATTGTTCCTGTACATGGTCTGTGTTTACTTCAAATTTCAGATTTTACAAACATACTTTATACTTAATTCTTGAGGTATTTCTATGAGAAATAAACTGTATGTTATAAATACAAAGCCAAAAACAACAATTACAATGATGAAACAAATTAATGATTTTTAAAATCTTACCCGCTATTAAGCAGAACCTTCATGTTATATGGACAAAAAACATAGTCTAAATCACTCAATTCCATTAGAAGTTACTTGGATTGAAGCATCTGACAAAGTTTTTCATTTTCTAATCAATCTGAACCGTTTCCGGTGCTGTTCGCTGCATTGTCCTGTTCAACGCATATTGCCAATAAATCGCATAGTCGCTAAAAATACAAAACTTATTTCAAAGTAAATAACAACGCGAAAAGACATTTGACTTTATTGATACCAAAGTTTTACACCAAGACATTAGTATTCTAAACCAAAGGCATTAGTATTCCTTGATATTATGCTTGCCTGTGGTTGAAAACCACCTATGACATGACTTTTATTCCTAGTCCTCAATTCATTTCACAGTGATCACCGTAAACAAAGCATCTCAAAAATCCTGCAGAAAAAATTTTAATATGGCGTGTAAATCTTCCGCATTCAATGCATTTATCATACCTTTGACATATTATCATATCGTACAACGATTTTTTCATCCATATCCTCATTTATGTCATATGAAAATTCACTAGTTTCATCGTGCTGCTTACAAGGAGGGTAAACGAGAACAATCTGATGACGTGGCCTTACGTCGCGCAAAACATTAACGAAATCATCACTCAGTTTCTATAAAAAATATTGAGTACAAAGAATGATAATTCATATATTCTAAAACTCTCCAAAAAACCTTTGATTTTGTAATTACTGTCAATAAAATTGTCTTAAGCCCTAATACACAGGATAATTAAAATCATTAATGAATTGTTAACAAATGAAAAGAAAAGGATTCATTTAAAATGCTCACTTTCTGGAAATAAATAACAGCAGCAATAAAAAGAGGAATGTTTATTTTATTTTTCAAATCCATCGAAATCGCACGAAATTGTTCAATATCATTTCGTTCGACAGTGGAAAAAAGGTGAGCATAAATTGAACATTCCATCAATAATTTCTCTATAATTTCTTTGAGGAATGATTACTGCAACGAAAACCACTCTCTCTGTATCTTAATTACTTTAATTTGCCAATAATCATTTAGTGCAAAAGAGAGACAAAAAGTAATCATATAATAAGCTAATTTTACTATAGGGTATTTAAGTTAAAGGTATTCTTGTATTCAAAGGCAGAAACGCAACAAAAGTTACTTTCTTAATTAAAATCTCACTAAGTTTTTGGGTCCAACTTATTTTAATTTTATAATTGTCATTTGTGTTATCTAAATTTTACCTTATGGTCATGTAAATTCACAGAGTTTTGATTTCTTCACAAGTTTGTAAACTTAATGTAATTATAACCATATATTCTTAATACAAAATAAGATTTGTTATATCGTAGATACTAAGAAAAATTAATC
>JABVXW010000210.1:0-70990 GCA_013365375.1 Litomosoides brasiliensis | reverse complement strand
TTTGATTTCTTCACAAGTTTGTAAACTTAATGTAATTATAACCATATATTCTTAATACAAAATAAGATTTGTTATATCGTAGATACTAAGAAAAATTAATCGATCTTGAATACATTATCAACAAAAATTGATGGACAAACCATAGATCTCGAGTGTAGTCGATGAATACAGAACACACAGATTCTGAATTGCACTTCCTTTTTCTAACATATGCTGATTGCCACTTTAGGAAAAATAAAATTACAAACAAACATATAAGCAAAAGTGCAAAAATTTTCCTTAACTTTTCGAAGAAAAATAATGCTTCAAACAAGCAAGCAACTCATGTTCGTTCTTTGAACGTTACTGTTAAAGGTTAGGACGAAGGAATACTTTTCACGGTATAGCTATATTTCAGTATTAACAAGCCGTATAAAAGCTCTTGTATTTTGTAAAAATCACAGGACTTAGAACTTAGAACTGAGAAAACTTGAAGCTAAAAATCTTACCTTCTTAATGCTATTCGCTGTTTATGCAATTTACATACATCCTCATTTGGCCAGTCATGGCAACAAGTGACATAATGCATCGCATAATCCATATACCAAAAATGTTCAGCCATTAAGCTTACGAAGAAAATAAATTCATCAGTTCGCTTACTTACACCTGAAGATATTTCCTTAAAATAGGGCTTACCACTTCTTTCAACTCATGTGTCTTGAAGGACAAAAATCTGAAAGACACAGCCAGAAAAGATATGATACAACCAGCAGTTAAAGTACCACACATAAATTTTCTGAAAATTTCGTTCTTTGTGCTATTTAAGTGGAAAACAAACCAATAATTTCGTGAACAGATTCAAAATCGAACATCGTTGCATCATTGGATTGTTTACCTTCGGCTAAATTTTTCATCAGATAATATGTATATTTTTTCACTGCCAGCTCCTGAAATATATAGATATCTGAATTTGTATAAAAGACAATATAAAATTCGAAAAGTAGCTTCCAAAGCAAATCTTAATCTAAGATCATAAGGTGCTTACAGTTGGCCTCAAAGTTAACGAATGTCTATATAAATCCATGGTATCGTAATGATTTTCCGCTTCAGCCATTGTTGCCTGAAACAAATTATTTCTGACTAATTTGATTAGTTCATATTATCGGTTACAAGAAATACATGATGTTCAGAGTATCGACTGCTTCCGACACAGTAATGGATTCGAAGGTTGTAAATGCGGCAAAATACTTACCAAAACACACCAAATTTCTGCTGATTCGGGATTGGTTTTCTGAGCCATATTAAGAGTCTGCCGTGCCAAATCAAACTGCAAAACAACGTTATGCACAAAATCAGTTAAAAAATTGTTTTAAACACAGCATGCGTAATTGAACATTTTCTATTTTTAAAAAACAACATACAAGTTCTCTTCTTTTCGTCTTTGCTTAATAACAGATTTTTCATCTTCAAATTAAAATAACGATACGTACCTGACTGAACTTCAAATACAACAAGCCAAGTAAGAACCAAGCAGTATCGTTCCTCATGTTCAATTGCAAGGCTCGTATGAGGCAATGCTGTATTCTCAAAGCATTCCCTGACAATCCAACTGCTTCCGAAAGATTTGTCCAGTACATAGATTTCGTTGTTTTCGATAAGCAGAGTTTGATGGCACGTTTAAAACACTCGATAAGGCTGCATACTATTATATTAAGATTATATTAAGATTCGTGTAGGAAATTTCAACCTAGTTATCCTTTAACAACCATTTGAATTTTCGATTGCAGATTTTAGTTGAGACCAGCTAACCGAATTACTTTATTAAAGTCATAAGGAGTAAGGAATAAAAGTGTCCGTCTGTTTTAAATATAAGTGACTATAATCCAGATCAGCTATAAAGCAAATCTCATTGTAAAAATCACAAAGTATTTGCCTCTCAGAAAAAATGAAATCATTTATGTCCATGACAGACAATGAGTCAAAATATTGAAGTTCACCATCACTTCACCATTTTTCTTTCCGAACTTTTCGCATTTAAAGAGTAAATAAGTGAGAGGTAAATATCGAAACAAGGGAACAAATAAACAAACTTACTTCGAATATCCCGAGTTATCTTTCGTCAGCTTGCATTTCCACAGCAAGGCAACACCCAAATCATTCCAGGCATTAGCCCATTTAGGATGTTTTTTTACCATGAAGCAATAGAAACGAACGGCTAATTCAACTGCATCCAACACTGACCCAATTTTCCAGATCTTGGGGAACTCAAAATGTTCGAAAGTATCAGCGTGATACCTGGATGCTAATAAGAGTGCATCAGCAGCAAATTTGAAGGGTAATATGAATTCTGGATTTCGATCAAAAACTTTTCCAATCACGCCAAAAAAATTATTTAACAGGTTAAATTGCAGGGAGTAAGTCGACTTTTGAGCCAGTTTCAAAATGGATTCAGCATATAGCAGATAGACACAATTTGTATTACTTTGGCCATCTTCAACACGTCTTGTCAATTTCAAACATTGTTCAATTGCTTTTTCCAGTTGGCCAGTAACTTGACACATTTGTATAAACTAAAGAAAACAAGATTTCCATCGATGACTGTGATTTAATCTCCATCCACTAAATTCTATCGTTATTATCTATTAGTTATTCTTTTCAAAAAATAGAGGTTGTAGAAATTCTTATCCCTTTAAATTTAATACTGGTACACGATAAAGTTTCAGATGATAAACTTTAATTCGAAGGTCGGCCGTTACAAATTTTTCAGTTAAAAAAATTTTCTTTTTGCTTAAAGCGTCAGCAAAATTCTCGAAACTAAAAATTCGGAATGGATTTTGAAAAATACGAATGGAAAAAGGAAAAACTGTTAAATTCAAAAAGGACAAACCTATAAAATGTTTATTAATAATGGGAAAATTTTTGAACCTGAATTTGAGCAATTTCATTGTCTGGTTCAAGATCTATTGCTTCCTTGAAAGCTTTTATCGCACTTTCGTAATTTCCGCGCTTTTTATAAGCATCTCCTAGTGTAGTCCAGATCCTAGCATCTGTTTTATCAAGTGCAACAATGTGTTGCATTTGGTCAATTGCTGCATCAGTCTAAAGATTTAATGAGATTTCACAAAACAGCACAACCAGTTTTTAAACGCAAAATTATTAGAAAACTGGATAATTCGTGGGTAATTCGTTTGATTTTTTTTTGATTTAAAACGCTTAATTTAATCTAGCTGCCGATCATGAATTATTTGGTCAAAAAAATCCTATTTGTTAGACATTTTAATATTATGCAATTAAAACATCCGGTGAAAGAAAGTGGTTTAAATAAATGAAACTCACATTTTCACTTTGAAGCTCCAGCAGTGCCAACCTTTTCCGTGCCCAAAGATCCTTAGGAAAGATTTTCGAATATTGTAGTAAATATTTAAACAGTTCTTCACTGCGACCTTCCAAACTGAGCAGTTCGTCTAACAGCTTCACAATCTTTCAAAAGAAACGAAACAGTAATGTTTACTAATTAGATGTTGTATGTATCTTCGGATCATTTTCTCACACGAAAGAAAAACGTCACCGATTCTATTTATATTTCATTTTAATTTTTCTAAATTGAAAAAATATTACAGAAAATTAATTTCTACAATTCTAACTGGGTTAGTTCTACCTTCACATCCTGTGGACGAATTTTCGCCGCTCTTTCCAAACAAGTTATAGCTTTGATTCGATTTTTCGTCTTCAAACTCAATCCCAAAAAAAAGAAAGCTTTGCTGCTGTATGGATTCAGCTTCGCTGCCTGCAAATAAAAATTCAGCTATAGTATTTCATCTGATGAGAAGTTGTCAAATTAAGCAAATAAATCTCATTTAAATAACAAAACACTTCAAACACAACTGCAACAATTTGAAACTTAAGCAATAAAACATGCAGAATAATACAGCATACTAAAATTTCGAAACATCTTTTTTTAATCAGAAGTTCGCAGATCAGCTTACAAACTACCGCGAAGTGGAATAAAATGTCACTATATTATAGACTCTTCCATTTTTATATTGATTATCAAGCTGAGAAAAAGCGAACCTTCACAAGAACCGATGTAACAAGTGCTTCTTCTGTATTCAATTTTAAACAAATTTCGCCAATAGCCAACAACGATCGCCATGATTTTGGATTAGTTTTTGCAGCATTTTCAGCTAAAAGTTTCGATTCTGAAACAATCAATATTAAATCAATTCTAGAAGCTGTTATAATGAAAGCAGAGGACAGAAAGCTAAAACTGTCAGGAAAAAATATCACTGCGACTCCCTAAATATATCAGAAATCCCAAGAAAGCCCTACCAAACATTTGGCAATTGGTGTGAAAATAATAGCTATTATTCAAAAGCTTCATATAAGCTGAGTAGACATGACGACATGAAAAATCTAATTAAGTGTCTCAATAGGAAGGCCTGATAACTGTAGAAATAGAATTAAACTTGGACAAATGAAATCGTACACTACTATTAGGGAACAACTAAGATACGTTAGTCATCAGCTCGATAAGTACTGGATTAAATAATTGGTTACTTCCACGTATCAGTCTCTCAAATTCAAAAATCCAATCATAACCTTGTACGGACTCTTTTGATTGCGAATTCTTTAAAACCATAGCCTTCCAGTACATCTCTTCAGAAGGATCTTCATATTTTTCTTTTTGTATTATTTCCATTTTCGACGCATCATCCATATCAACATTTTCACATATCATCTAAAAAAAAATCAAAAACGATGTATATTTTTTCACTTTGCATATAACTTCAAAATTAGAGTTGAAATCGTGAAAATCCTAATTTAAAACTCTCTGGAACCCAATTAAATCATTACCTCAAGTCGTACGTTCCTGGGAGCTTGGTTACCGTCTGAACAATCAGTCAATAATGAATGTAATCGTGCCAGTGCATGGTCGTCATGAATACCGTAAAGTGCTTCACACTTAACACAGAAAATTTTACCACTTAAAGCTTTGACAATTGCGGGATGCATGTGTGGAATCGTTGTATCCAGAAGACACAAGACTTGCTCATAGCGTTCTTGAAAAAGTAATAGCGGAATGGCTAAACCAATATACGGCCTAAAAATGTACTGTGGATTTGATTGGAAAATCAGAAAGAAGTCAGTTGGGATTATCATCATCTAAGGCAATGTTTTTGAAATTTCGAAAAGACTTACAGCTACTACAGTATCGCTGGAAAATGAGTCTGTTTTTACCGTAAGCTACTCACGCGTTTTCCTTTGCTTCTAATTTATCCAGCGAATAGAACCAACTTACCATTTGCAACTATCGTTTTTCAAGTTTTCACCAATATTTTTGATCGCTAATGGTATTTCCTCTTTCTCAATATATCCAAGCAGAACTTCGAATTGTGTTTCTTTCTCCGTTGCATTTTTCAACATGTCGACAACATTGCTTGAAATATTTGCTTGACGTAGCTCCAAATAGGAGATAATAACGAAATATCGTAATAAATTAGTTAGCCATTCATCATCGGGTGGAATGTATCTAACATGCCAGCTTAACACATTCCATATTTCCTCCAGTGTCTATATATGATGATCCTCATTAATTGATGTAGAAACATAAGACAAAACAGAAAAGTATAAATTTAAAAGTTCCAAAATTCAATCAGCAAATTTTAAAAGAAAATGTTAACCTCTGCCCAAGAACAACGCAATATTGCACATTTCTTGTGAGTATTATAATCCAATTTGTCATTATCAACTCTGGTTAAACATTGTTCTAGCTGGAAAGAAAAATTAGGAGAGGAATAAAAAACAATAATTTTTGACATAATCCGCAAAATTTTAAATTAACTGTAACAAATTCGAATATTTACCAAATTTTTCTGATCACCATTTGGGCCATCAGTTGATAATATTGCTTTAAGCGCTTCGTAACAAAATTCAATATCATTTGTTCGAGTGGGGTTTGAAAAAGCTTCATCAAACCTTTTCAATTTCAGTAAAATAAAACCCAAATCCTTCTCATATGCATAAACTTTTTCCGAACTTATCCTAAAATCAGTAAAATACCATAAAAATAACAATAACAAATAACAATAAGAAAAATAGGTTAAATGGTATGAAAATCTTCAAAAAAAAATTGCGAGAACTTTTCATGTTTTTACAAATCAAACAAATCTATCAAATTATTGAGATAAATTTCCAATAAAAAAAATATAGAATTTAATCGATAGTACACACTTGAATAAAATGTTAACGTACCCAGGAATATGCAACAGATTTCGGATTACTATTAAGACATGTTCCAAGTCAACATACTTCCCTTGTTCATAAAGTTTGTACAGTCCTTGCCATGCCAAAGGCTTCTCCGAATCAAGTTCGGCTGCCTTCTTGTAATAACTAACAGCTTCGCAATCATTTCCAACCTCCCCATTTGTAATCGCTGCGAAAATGAACAACAAATAATCAGATACATTTTGCTCCAAGAGATCCTGGAACCAGTAAGTTGATGATTATTAAGCTTTTAAGTGTAAAATCATAATATTTTAAATATGAGTCACCTCTGGAAAGATTAGAATAAAAGTGAGCTGAATTTCAATGAAAGCCACAAGACTAGTGTTGAGTGTTCAAACACATGCATATCGGTCACCAAAAATAGCCAATAATAGCACACCTCTATAATGTCCCTCGCTTTACTGAATTCCTTAGCATCGATATGTTGACGAATGGTCTTAAGTGCAGCTTTCGTTCCCATTTCACAAAAATAAAATGAAACAATCGCCAACACTCTGAAGCAATCCAAACAGTGCAACTAAACAATTAGTACATTATTCCTACATCCCAATCCGCCAGCAATTAAACTTTACGTTTACGTCCAACTACTTACCCATAACTTCCATTAATGCCGTGTGTTGCAGACAACACTGCAGAAATTCCGATAGCTGTCTGCAGCCCACTAGTTTCAAATTTTAAAATTTCTCAGTCTCGACAAGATGCTAAAGTCCTGCGTATAAGTTCTAACAGATGCAAGCAGCAATTCGAATTTTACGGATATACTCATAATTTATTCACACCTTGATGAATCCTGATACAAGGTATGGACTGACACGCATGTGGATACAAAACCGTTTATCTACTTTATATACAATGCATGAGAGATAGGTTTTGAACATCTAAAATTTCGATCAGAATGGCTCCTAATTGACAAATGTTGGACTGAAATGATAGTTGCCACAAGTGTTCACTTGACGATTATACATGCGATCCCACCACAGCAATTCACCATCCAAGCACATGTCTCGGCCAGTATCCTAAACTTTTGAAAATTTTAATTGCTTACATAATCAACAAAATGAAATTATTACTTTATGAAGAATGCCTCGCAGCTTGGCTTCATTTCTTATTATAATAGGTTTAATGCAAGCACTAGTATATTGAAAGAGCATGTTATGTCCAAAAAACTCTAAATTTGAAGCGAATTTTGTCCCATTCAAAAATCACCTTGAAACTAACTTGATCTCCTAATAAGTTAGGAATCAAGTTTTCTTTACATACAAAATAAACTTATATATATATATATATATATTTCATACACAGTTTCTTGAAATGCATAACACAAGAAATGTAAAATGAACAATGGTAATTTTGTATTGTTTTGTATTTGTTTCTGTATTTTTTATTTTGTATTTGTTTGTCATTATCGGTAAACTCAAGGTCGAAACGTCGTATTATTTGACAGAGAGTATATCGACTTTACTGCCTCTTCTTCCATTTAACTATTATAATTTTGCAAAAGATAATGCCACAGTGATTTTGATTGCTCAACCGATTTAATTATCGACACCCTATACATAACATCAATAAAAATCCTGAAATGTCAAATTTCCAAAGCTTACTTCAAATTGGAACATTATTCTGGTTAGAATATAAAATACGAAAATAAATGAGCCAGCGTAAAGGAACACAGATCGCGGGGTGTAACGGAAAAACTCGTATTGCATCGTATTAGCTGAATACCAGCGAAAAACAGCAGGATCAATTACTACACCTTCCTACAATACATAAGCTTAAAAAAACCAAAAAAAAGGACAATTCAGAAGTCTGGACCAATATCAATATCAAGGCCACCGACAAAGCTAATTGAGCTTCACTTGAAAATGAAAATCTATTGCGGTCAGCATTACAAATTTCCATGCCATTTCTATTTTTTTTTCATTTTTCACATTGTAATGGACATGCGCTGCATGGGCACATGTGCGAATAGCTTGAGTTATATAAATCTTCTACAGTAACGAATTACCTTGTATTTAAAGGTATGCGGGTCAAATTCTCGTCTAAGATATTCCTTCTTGAGAATTTCTTTTAAACGGTATCGCCATAAAACAGCCTGAAATCCATAAAAATACTCAAAAACATGCAAAAAGCTTAATAGGACTTCTAAATTTAATTTTTGTAGATGAAAGACCAAAAATTCTACGAGGAAAAATGCAACAAAAATGCAAGTAGAAAATATGCGATGCACCATAAAGCATAAAGTTGCAGACAAACAGAACAAACCTGTGATTCGCAATCTGGAAGTTAAGACTTTAAAACTAACAAGAGAAATCTACTGCCATAACTTTCTGTGAGCTGGAGAAGGCTCTCAACCGTTGGAACTAACCTTTTTCTCCTCATCGCTAATGCCGTAGTCTTCTCCAGCAATGAATTTCATTTTTCCATGCGTTTCAAAGTATCCCAGCACTGGATCTTGCCAGAGCTTTGTATTTGTTGGCATCCTGTGCCTTACTAGCGAAAACCACATCTCAATCTATTATACACCTCTCACCTGAATTACTGGTGGCGCATACTGTAAAGAAATTGAAAATCCCACTAGCGCAAAAGCATTACGAATTAATTCCTTTTTTATGAGATAATTCGAAGCGATCTAATGACACTTTTTCTTTACAATGAAATAAGCTTGTTATAGAAAATAATCATGATTCCCAAAAGATCTCAGAATACCTCCCACGTCCCTCCTCCGCATCCTAAAAACACCTCAATGCTCTCCCCACAACCTCCCTCTTCCAGATGGCACGACTATTTGCAGTAAACAAACGCAAACCACGACGTGCTCTGCTGGCCCTTTGACGTGGGGCGATATGAAAAATCGCTCATCCCAAACGTTTGTCACGAGCAGTGGGAATAGTTTCGACGTTATGGGACGGATGAGCGAGTGATAAATGCGATGAGTGGTAGAAAGTATTGCAGTGAGAAGGGACTGAGAGATCGCGGGGAATAAAAAAGTCATTTTTTTGTCTTAGACATTCCACGGGAAATTAATACTAGAGTAAACATGTCGTAATAGTGGTGGTATGAAGGTGCTTTTCCAAACGGAAAATATTACTTTCTGCATCGAATGCAGATTTGTTTTGATGATTTATTATGAATTCAATACGATCTACTAGAAGTATCATTTGTAACAAGATAGATAATACCATTAGATCCACGTTTTAACGTAGCCAAGCTACACAAGTTTTTCGATGCGCTTTCTACTGTTGTAGAAGATCAATTAATTGATTTTAAATAACCTTGCAATGAATGTGTAAGTTTGAGTAAAAATGTAAAGATATGTCAACATAAAACCTTGAGATACCTGGAATAATCAGGGAATATTTTCAGATTTAGAAAAAGAATATGTCTTTCACATATATCAAGTCAGGCTGATATTGCAGTAGGGACGATCAGTTAAATGAAATTAACAATATGGACCGATTAATTTGTAACGTAACAGGAGCTGCACGCCTTCATAATTTTCGACGTAAACGAATCTTTAACTATGGGTATTCATTTATTGACATATTATTTTAGCATCTGCAATACAACTAGGTAGAACTCTTTGTAATGCTTCAGATTATTTATTGATATTTGAGATTGTTGAATTAATCCATTTAATAGCGGAGTGCAACTAATTAATTAATTAATTAATTACTAATTTACTTTATGTCATTTTTAATTCATCCATTAGTTATCTAACTATCTGTAGTGTTGATGCCAAATTATCCAAGTTCTTTTAGTTTCAAAAGTTTATTTACCACTTTCACTTATCTCACCAATATCATTATTAATTTTTCATATTTAAATTTTCATTGAATATATTTTGCTGAAACGAAAGTAAATATTTCATTTGCTATACAAACATAATTCATTAGATTGGATTTGCTACTATTTCGTACAGTTCACAACATTTCAATTCTTTCCTTCAGCTTTGCGCTCAACTTTTTTGTGATTAATGTTGTGCATGGGATTAGGTGAAAGTTTCTCCACCACAAGATTTCATCACACCTGTATGAACAGTCTCACTTCTCATTTATGTTTAAATGATTGAAATTTTTGAACTGAAGGAAATCATCGAGAATAATGAAGTGTATCGGGAAATTACTGAAAAAAAAACCATTGAATATGTGATTTACTGACTGAAATTTGTTATCACAGCTTATTTAATTTTCAATTTTTGCTCTCAAAGCTTATTTAATTTTTGAAATCGAAGTTTTATCTGGTAATGTGCTTTTGAATTTAAAACCTTTAATGTTGTCATTTTAATTAGAGTTAGACTGGATGGGTGCACTAACGAACATAAAGGACATGTACAAAATCTTTAAAAAATTGTATTTTTTAAAATTTTTCAAAATTTATTTCAATTTAAATCCTTTCTGGCACTTTTTTTTTGCTTCCTTATTTTGCTCACTTGCATGTAATTCTATTAAAACATGAGGCTCTTTATTTGCATATTTTCTGCGTCTGTTTATTTAGCTCAGCAGTTTGAATTTTGAAGGACACATAAATTATTGGTATGCACAAGGGAATGCCATCAGATGTTTGACAACGTTCGATATTTTTATTCATTAAAAGTTAAAAAGGCTTATGTTGTTTGGACAATCATTATACTTTGAATGAATTATATTATCATTGTAATTATTAAGTATAAAAGATATCTTCAATGTAAGTTTTAAGTTCCGATTACTCGGATTCAAGCGTAACATCCAAATGTTACAAGGTATGTGTGTCTTCATGTTTCTAGAAGAATTGTCCTCTGTGTAGCTGCTACATTTTCTGCAGATATCAATTGTATCAACGGCTCTTATCACTGTTGTGCTGTTATTAGTTGTGTTAACTACCCTTATCATTCTTATCAGCCCCTTTTTTATATCACAGCTTCTTTGCCTGTTGTTAATTTTAAACTTTCAATTTTCAAAGCATGGAAAGATGCCATATTGATTGTAACAGAGATCTTTTTCTTTGAAAGCTGCGTCACAGATGTGGATTATCACTCAGTTAGTGCAACTCATTCAATTTCCTTGTCTACATGGATATTATGAGCATTGCTAGATCGAAGTTAATGAATTTTTGCACATCAACTAATTTCATATTAAATACACGAGAATTCAAAGTCCTTCCGAATGATAATTTATGCGTAGAAACGTGTTTAGGCTTTTTTAGCAATAGAATCGGACAATGTCACTAAACAGATGTTATGCAGCGCTTGAACAGCGTTATCCAAATGAGGAAGGAATTGATTAGGAGGAAGTTCATTTTGCACAAACTGAGTGAAAGTGCGCATCTGTGACCCAGCTGTCAAAGGAAAAAAAATTTTGGACGCACTATGGATAATAACATTTTTCCATGTTTTTCCAAAAATAGACCTTTCCCTCGTCCTTCCGTCAATGACATGTTTATTTTCGGTATTATTCTTTCATTTGTGGAAGACATTCAATCTCAATCAAAAGAAAAAAAATGTGATTATCATTGGTTTGTTTTAAGACTATTAAACAGCTAGTTGTTTACTTGATTAGTTAGGCACGGCAATGCTTCATCAATCTACTAAAACATTGGCTCTCCTCTGGGACGATGATATTTGGCTTGGAAATATATCCAATCCAATATTTCTCTTCCACATCTCACTTACCACACTGCCTTTCAGATGCTACTTCCTTGTCTGATAGACTTTTTTTATTTTTGCATAATTGATATGTCGCAGTCTGAAAAGAATTAAAAAAAGCACCAAGATATTAGCGAGAGAGAAAGAGGGAGAGATGTTGCAATTGTCTATAACTATTATTTAAATAAGTGGAAGTTTTTTTTTTCTTGTAACTAATCATACCCAAAGCTTCCTTATACAGTTAGGCATATGACACTTTGTGAGCATTTCAGGAAATCTAAAAAAGGTTAGCTTTAGACGATTCAATCATTTCCTTTGCACTTATAAACGAATGAAGCGGAAGAAGGAATGACTGAGATGATGGACAGTAATGGAATTAAACATTTGCAAGCATCGGAGCCAAAGCTAAACGTTTTGTCCCATTGTGCACGAATGTCAGTCGATCGGTCGGCCGGATGGTCGGTCCCTCCTGTTAGCTGTTCGAAGATGGATTTGATCAGTAGATAGACAGACACACATACCACACACACATACATACATACACATACAGACCCATTTCTATAATGTATAATGTAAGAATCGATACACCCTCTTTCAACTCAACCTTACCACCTACCACATGTGATGATGCTGTTAGATGACAAATTCCGATTAACATTAAATTCATTGTTATGAGAGGGACTGTTTATTTCTTCAATTGTTTGCCGCTTCAGTCTAATTTCGAGCAAATGTCTTAAAATTTAAATTATCGGTTTTCAGAGTATTAAACTAGCAAATTTTCGTATTAATAGCACAAGACAGGAGGGCATATTGCATCCCAACATCAATAAAAACGATCAGTTTGTTAACGGAGTTATCCTATTAGTAGATCAATCTGATCAATACTGATTTGCTTAATCTTTGTTATCTGTCCAAAATTTTCAGTAATTTTCCTTTCTTTTCAATGAATCTGGTTTAGCGGTCTGTTTAGTGACATACCAATTGAAATTCAAATTGCTTATGAAAGCGGTAAGTGATACGAGACGACAGATATCCGCCAAAAATTAATTTTTCATTCAAACTAGAACTTTGAAGATTTAGGAATGTTTTAATGTTTTAAAGTAGTTAAAGTGATAGTATTTTTGTACATTTTTTTTGTGTTCAAATTTGTTGCATCTGTTTTTAAATTTCTAGATTAGGAGAGATTTTTGAGCCAAGGAAATATCTAGGAGAAAGGTCGTATTTGAAGGTGGATTTTTTCTATAATCAGTTCTATGAACTTTGGGTGTTGTGGAAGTGTTGTACTGTTTTGATGATAGATGATAGCTGAACTGAAGGGTTTTTGTGTCAGCTCTTCTGCTTGACCTATTCAGTAAGTGAGTGGGTGTGCAATTCAATGAGTAATCTTATTTTATATGATTGCTAAAATAATCCTTTTATTTGTTCTGTGCGAAAGTGTAAAATTGATTTTGTAACAGAAAGGGAAATTTGAAAAAAAAAATTTTTCTTCTCTCTTCGATACTATTGACCACATAAATGACGGAATTTTTGAGAAAGAATTTATAACTTTTCAAGGGAAATGATGAAAAGAGGTGAGGTAGAGCAGTGGAAGAATTAGGAGAAATGTAAAAGATCAGAGGAGGAGAAGAGAGGTAAAAATCATTTCATTCATTCTCAGGCAAGGAAGCCTTTTCACAATAGGGGGAAGGTTGAGAGGAAGACTGAAGTTTTCAGTAAACGATGATTTTCGATTACCGTGAACACTTAGTTACCTTATCATTCAGTAAAAAAAAAAAGTAAGAAGAAAGAATTATTCAGTTCTCATCCTTTCTACCATTCTGGTCAATATTTGCAAACAGTTGTTTTGATGGGAAGGATTGTTGTAAATTATCATCGCTAACAATCCTCATCTATAAGTCTGTTATTTTAAAGATTAGATTTATTAAGCAAGTTATTTCGTTGATGCGGCAGCTTTTACTTCCATTCTGACGTCAGTTCTTTATTTGGATAGATGTAAGGCGCTGATTTCATTTGTTATTTGAAACAGTCTATTGCGACATCGTTTTGATTGTTGAAATTTTCAAATGAAAAAATTTTCCCACTCTTTTATCGATTTATTTAGTTTTTTTTTCTTTCTCCTTGACACTTTCCCTCTCATTGATTGAATGACCTTTGAGGGAGCGTTTTTTTTTCATGGCCATTCTTTCACTTTTCATGAACATTTTAATAAGAGGACTTTCTGGAACACCTAACTAAATGTGAACCATTTTAAATCATGAAATATTCAATTAATTATAGTTGTATTTGTTCCTTTGTTCTGTGTGTTTCAAAGCTTACAACAAGTACTTATTCATCCAGTAGTTTTGCTATTTGATCCATCGACAACAGTAAGTTAATTTCTTTTTTCTTGACCTAATTGTTTATCGTGACCTCTCTTTCATCTTTCAAATTTGCCAGTGTATACTGTAATTTATCTGGTCGTCCATATTTCATCCTCTCTTCTCTTTTATCTTCTCTCTTTGCATGTTTTATTTTCATAGCTGCATAGCTTTTTTCATTTTTTTACTTTTTCATATCGTTGTTTCTTTTATACCCAAAAAAATGAGAGAATTCACTAAAATTCAAACAGCTGAGATAGGAATTAATTTTTTTGCTGTTATTTTTTTTTTTGAAAATTTTTCTTTTCTTTAATAGTAATGATTTTTTTCCATTTAAAAGTAAATATTTGCTGGTTTGAAATTGTTTTTAGCATTAGTAATAATAATTTATGTTAGGTGAAAATTAGAGGATGCAATTAATATGATGTCATTTTGAATTAGTTTCTTTACGGCTGAGAAAGAGTTGAGACTACTTGTGGAAGAGTTTGAAATTAATGCATTGTGTATTGTAGTTTAGTGATTGTTCCTATTTGAAACCGGTCTGGCTTCCTTCACTTCCTGAATTTCATCACCCCAATCACATGGGTGACAGATACTGTGTGTGTGTATATAAATATATATAAATATATATGTATGTGTGCTATTGATAAATTGATGATTAATTGGTTTTCATTCAGTTGTTTCATTATATTTCAAACAAATTTTTACTGTGCTAAACAGGTGCTACAGCACTTTCTCTCATTGTATTATGATATTGTAATATGTAATGATTCATGAAATTTTAGAAATTGCTCTCTTCCTTCTTTTATTTCATTTCTCTCTCTTCTTATCTCTCATATGCTTGTCGTTCTTGTAAAGCAATCATTTCTTTTTTTTTTCTATCAAATGTTTGTTTTCATGATATATGAAGAAATTTGCATATTTATGTATTTGTTAGAAACGAATTACAATCGTGCAGTAAATGAGATGTGGAATGATGTGAAATGAACGGAATAGCTCTTATCGATACATTTTTTTTCCCATTTCATTTGCGCAATTTGTGATCGATCGGTTGTTGATGATGATGATAATGATAATGCTAATTGATAGTGATGATGATGATGATGATGATGATGATGATGATTATGCTGTTATACTTTCAACATTTTATCACTTCTTTTTTTCAACTATATTTGGTGGATTTTCAGTCATGTAAATATCAGTTATGATTGAATTAAGATTGAAATTAATTTTAATATTTAAAGAATAGAATGTGGTGGAATTAGGGTGAGAGAGGAATTTTTTTTTTTGAAATTTAATAATTTACTGTTTTTGAAATTTTTTACATTCTCATTGTCGCAATCGTCTAATAGTTTTGTTTTAATGTGAGAATTGGGAAATGGAAGATAGTGACAACAAAGTTATTATTATTAATGATTGTATGTGAAAAATAATATTTGAAGGATCTTTTTGTAGTTTTGCGAATTTTTTTTCCTTTCTTTTTTTTTGTTTTTAATCCTAAATAATCTCTTCTGAGCATCAGCACTATCAGTTGGTGGTAGGTGTTGCAAGATGGAATGGGAATGCAGCAGAAAAGAATGATTGCCTTTTTTTTTGCTGTAAATAGCTTCATCTGATAACGACATTTTCTCAAAGGCAACACTTCTTTTAGTGTCATCCTGAAAACGCATGTTTCTTTTTCTCATTTCACTATTATTTACTTTTCTTATTTTCATAAAATTTTACTCTAACAATTCTTTTGCAAGCAATAAAGATTTGAAAGGATAATGTAATTTCGATTTTGTCTAATTAACTAATTAATAATTTATCGTAATCTAAATATTACAATTTACTAGCATAAAATTTGAATGTGAATAAGAAATTTAAAATTTCTGTTTCTTTTTTATTTGTAAGCACTTTTTTTACAGGAATGATTACATGAAAATTTAATGCAAAAGTAGGAATAAACACTTAACCATAGAAAGTGTATTAAGAGATTGCTTAAGATGGGCTTAAAATAAAGACCAGTTTTTTAGGATGAGTTAGAGAAAAGTTGATGAATTGCTTTCTGAAGACTAGATTTTTTAATTTAGCGCTAGAATATATGCATCTCTAGCGCATTCTCTGTTTCTATTAAGTATGGGCTGTTTTAAAGTGTGATCTTTAGTTTGTAAGATTCAGGCAAATCAATGAATATGAAATGATCGATTGAAATATAATTAATAGTTATGGAATAACAAACATGTCTCAATAGCAATTAATAGATAAGATAAATTATTATTCAGATGCGTTCAAGTAGAACATTCGATACACAGTGATCATTCGCGTTACTAATACTTATCATTATCACAATTTTTATGTTTGATGAATGCATTTTTCAACTGAAATTCAAAGATATCCATTTCACTGCATATGTTCGCTATCATTTTTGCAAATGTTTATGTGTGAAGATTTCATCGTGTGCTTTTTACGTCTATTCTTATAAAATAATAATTTTTCAATAATTTTTTTTTCTTTTATTTCAGTAATGTTTATTGCATACATTCCCGCTATGAATTATTTCTGCTAACATTGGTGACGTTTTGCAAGGAAAATCTTTTAAAATTATGTCCGGTAAGTGTTCTGTCTTTTTTTTGCACTCCTTTTTTGTTATTGTATATGCAAATTTATTTAAAAGTTTCTTATGATAAATTTGATGATCGGATTAGTTGGTAAATTAAAATGGGTAAGAACTTAGTGAAAAAATTCATCTGTAAGTATTGAAAATTGCTTGATATTTGATGTGTGGTAGTAATAATGGAAATAATTGATGATAATGTGAAGTCTTAATTAGTAACAGTTTTGCACTTCACCTGTTAGTTTTCATCAGTCATTAGTGATGTTTTCAATATTCAATAATTTAATAGTGTATTTTTATTGCTTATGAAATTGCTCAAATAATCTCTACAGTTTCATTTCTTGCTTCTACAATTTTACAGCTGTGCACTGTAGTAGCTAGCAGTTCAACAAGTTCACATTAGTTATTACCTTAGCATATTTTAATAGAGTGTATGCTGTTGATTGAAACTGTTTTTTTACTTGAATTTCATCTTCAATCAAAAGACTTTCGGTCTTGATTTTTTTTTTGATTTTTATAATTTTTTGATTTTTAACAAAAGTTTTTTTAAAGTAGTGAATGTGATTGATTAGGAAGGGACTTTTGCTTTATTTTCTTTCTTGAGAAAAAAGTGGTGGTGGTGTGTTGTGACGTTTCTTTACAATTTTTATTAATTTTGGAAAAATCATTAAAAACGAAAAGAAGAAGCAAAGAGATGTGGAAGAGGGTGTCCTTTTTTTGTTTCTTCAATGGAAAAGTTTGTTATGAAGAAGTTCCAGAAGCCTTATCGAAGTTGAAATACTCGCGATTTCGTCATGTATACTCTAAAAGTGTAAGGCGTAGTGAGTGGTATGATACGGGGCCGGGACACGGGTTAGCGGTAGCCGCAAATCCAAAGATGATTGCATTGGCTATCGATGTTCCTGCTGGTGGTGTTGTTGAAATTGCTAAAATATGTCGTATGGGTCGAGGACGAATGGAATTGGGCAAAATAAAGGATCATGAAGTGTGTTTTCATTTAGAATTTCCTATCTCTTTTATAATTTGGAGTGCTGCACAATTGGTGAATAATCGGTCTTTTTTAACTGAAATCTTCTTATCTATTTGAATATTCTATTGTTCAGCACATGCATCCCAATAATCTTTTTAAAATAGAATAAATAAAAATTGAATAGTTTAGTTATTTTTAAGGTAAATAAAGATTCAAGATCTTCTATTCATGTCTTTCTAGTTTTAGCAACAATTAAGCTATTCTTTATTACAGGGTGCTGTATGTGACGTAAAATGGAACCCTTTCAATGATAATGTTTTAGCTACCGGATCTCACGATGCTACAGTTCGAATATGGCATATCGATGATATGCTTAGAATTCGGTTACAATTTTTGCTTAAAAGAAATTTAAAATCAAAAAAACAAATATTTTATGACTTGTTCCTCTCTTATACAAAATTTTCATTTGAACGAAGGAACTAACACAGGACTTATCCAGATTTAAGTCTGCTAATTTTTGGATTAAGAAAATTAAAAAAAAAATCATTAATACTGCAGTGATTATCATTCATAAACATGTGGTACTTTTGTTCTGGCAAAACTAAATATAAAATTTAGTCAAATTATTACAAATTAAAAATGCCTTTTTAATTCACTGAGTGTTGCAAATTGCTACAAAAATGTCTCGAGCAGCTTATGAAATATGGTAACAATTTGGGTTGTTTGAAGAAGATGGAATTTGCTTTTTTGATTATCGAAATTGAAATAATTTATTAAATTTTAGCTGTTTGCGAATATCTAGAGCACATTCCCGGCGCGTTCATACAGTTGAATGGCATACAACAGTTGATAACGCTGTCTTTTCTGCTTCGTTAGATGGTCAAATTATGCTGTGGAATATTGAAACAGATAACATTGTATATAAAATTGAAGATTGTAATGCCATTTCAATGAGCTTAAGGTTATTTTTTTTTAAATTAATATTTAGAGTATGGAAGAGAAGAAAGAGGGCAGATCATGTAATTTAACAAGTTTCTCAGTAGGGTTCTCAATGCACGGTTGAGGAATATAGTACTTTGTCATCACTTTGTATGTAGGCCCGCTTATGATAAAATTTTTTCATTCTAACTTTAAATGTGAAAGTAGGACATCAGTAAATTTCCCAAAAAAGGGAATACTAGCACATTTCTAGTAAGTGCTATAGCTTTCAGAGTTTCTTGGAAGTTACTGTAATCCTGAAATTATGGTGATGAATTAGAACGGAACAGTGCAATTTCAGTTACAACTGTTCTGAATTTGTGGTAACGACTAAGTCGCGTGAATTATCAATTTACGATGCACGTACGGGTGAAAAACAGTGTAGTACACAGCTCATTCACGATGGTACTATGCCTTCACGAGTTTTATTCTATGGAAAGCCAGAGCCTAACAATAGTGAACGTCTTATAACTACCGGTAGTTCACGGAGTACCCGACGGCAAATAGCTCTCTACAGTTCTCGGCCTTTAGATGCACCGTTGGCTGTTGTGGATATCGATGGCGGATCTGGTTTTCTCATGCCTTTGGTTGATAATGATCTCAATTTATTGTACATTGCTGGAAAGGTACATATAAATTTCGATTTTCTACTGACTATAAACTGCTTTTCCTGTAACATTTTATTGAAGTTTCTAATTTATAAACCTGAATATTCGGTTGTACTAATATTCTAATAAATTTTTAGGGTGATGCTAATATTCGATTTTATGAATTACTAAAAGAAGCACCATTTATATCTTATTTGAATGAATCCTCCGGTTCCAAAGCACACACAGCAGTATGCCTACTTCCCAAACGTGGTCTCAACGTGCTACAGTGTGAAATTATGAGGATATTTCGAGTAGATGCTGAACAGCTGGTTATCGAGCCATTGTCGTTTTTCGTACCGAGACGAGTAAGTTTTGAATCTTGAAACGATTAATTATCTTTTGAAAACGTTATGGTGTAAAATTCGATGATCAAATGGAGTTGTTTTTGAACTAATTTTCTCTTTTTTATTCCCTTATTACTTTTTTTTCTAATTTTGAGGGGTTTATTAATTTATAAACAAACTGATTTTAAAATACTCAAACATAAAACAAGGTTAGATATAAAGAGATAGACTTAGGGTACCAATAGAATGTCTACTTTTTATTTATTTACTGAGAGGAATAGCTTTTCTTCTGTTGGTCTATCGTCTATTTTTCTTGATTTTTCCTTTAGGTTCGAATTACAAAAATTGTAATCGAAGATATCTGTGATTTTAAACTCTGTCACAGTGTTGCTAATATGAGTTCCGCTCTATTTTAATGATCGTTTGCTTTTTGTGAGTATATACTCAATGTACCCATAATGTGAATAACATTCGACATTTAAAGGTAGCAGTTGATTTGTGGCTAACCTTATGGTTGGTGTAATTGTAGCTTTCTTAATTATTATATATACCTGGAATGACATTGAAAATTTGTCTTGATACGGATTTGAAAAGGACAGCATTGTGTGTTGACAATGATTTTTTAGGCTGACGGATTTCAATCTGATCTATACCCGGCAACGCGGTCTCCAACTCCATCGTTGTCGTTTCGTGAATGGTTGGCTGGTTTAAGTCGTGAACCGATTATGCTGGAGCTAAAGGATTGTCTACTGAACTGCACGAACAAACCAGTAACATTTGCTAAGGAAAGTAATCGAACCAAACTAATGATCGCTGATGTTAACAATGATCGTAAATTCCGGTTCTTATCGCAGGTATCATGATTCGATATTAGAGGTAGCAAACAGTGCAGTTCCAATTCTAATGACCCCAGACAGCAAATCCTTAGGACTCATTCCAATATTGCAAAAGTTCTAATAGAACCAAGCATGGAGTTTTAGCTAATCTTAAGGACTACAGTTGAATTATCTGCTTGCGAAAGTAAATGTCTGTTGGATTGCAGCAACAGACAGAGATGATCCGATTGAATAACATTTTACTTCTTATTTCGTTGAATTTGTTGGAACTGTAGGAAACTGACAAAAATGTCCTCAAATACCTGTTTTTCTATTGTTGAAATTGCTTTAAATTCAGCACCATTAATCAACTTATTTGTTTGTCCGAACTTCTGAGCACTCCTAATTCCATCATGTTTTGAAATGAATATTGTCTCATAATGTGTAATGTAATCTTTCATGTGCTACTATCTGATGATCATGCTTGTGATGGGTTGACGATTACCGAATGCTTAACTAATGATGACTTTTTTTTTCAAAAGAAGGGTTCAAATAAATTATTTTGGGAACTTAATGAAATTCCAAGTTTTCTAAACTTGAAAACTTTCCTACATAATCCTAGTAAGCAATCAGATTAGACCTATTATTTTTCTGCTTTTACACTCAATCGTTCCTGTCATTAGGTGACAAAACCCGATTATCGTGAAATAACGGATCGTGAAGATCGTGAGGAGTTGTTAAAGATTAAAAGGATTCGAGCAAAATTGGCTGCTGAATCAGCAAAAGAAAACGACGAGGAACAGCACACCAATGAGTATGTTGTTGTTTTTATTACACATTTTGTTCTTTTGACTTTACCGCTTCACACAATGTTTATATGGAGTTTAGTGCTTTATTAGAATATGCCTAATCGGCATTTTTGTCCTTGAAAAGTCAACTTTTTTCTTCAAATTTAATGTCAACTTTGATCTGCAGAGCGGTATTATTGGAATCTATTAGAACTGAATTTTTTTTTTTAATTTTTTGAAGGAAAGTGAGTGAAACAAATGATATACATATTAGTGATGAAAATGACGAGAACGGAATTCCGGCTGTGTCACTCTCATCTCCACTCAGCAAGAAAAATATTCCAACTGCTGTTGCTGTTACTAATGTATTAAATCATAAAAATTCGTCATCCAGTCCAGTGATTATCGACCGAAGTGCATCATTGTTTTCAATGAGTTAGTTAGATTTGCACTAACCCAACATCACGGCATCGAACTTGTGTGTTTTTAGTGCCGATAAACATTAAACTTAGCCGGCTTTCATTTGCTGTGAAAATGTTGGCTTTATCGGATTTATTTGCTGTTAACATTTTTACTTGTTATTCAGATTTCTAGCGCCCAAATTTTTGCTTTACAACTTAGTATTTTCTTATTTTCAGTTTTTGATAGTTTTCTTGTAGGTTTAGTATTTTCTTATTTTAGTAGATAGACTAAAAGGTTTAAAAATTCCTCTTTTAGAATCTGGCAACTGTGTCACCGCAAAAACCGGTTCAGCACCAAGTGTTTCTGTGGAAACTACATTTACTAGTCGATTTGGTGGATTATTAACAAAACAGACAGAGCAGCAGAAATCATTGATGGTGCAGAAATTGAGTAACGGAAGTGATAAATTGGAAGAAAGAAGTCAAAGCGATGATAATAAGAGGTAGGTGCAGGAATCTTTCAGATGCTTTCTTCCAGTTCGTTTGGCTTTAGATTATAAAATTTGCATAGCTTGTACATCAGTTATCGTAATTGTTTGAAGATTGCTAATAGCTTGAACAGTGGCTTAAGTGTTATGACATTAACACGAGGATCCTTATTCTGCTGTTTTCGACAGCCGGAAGTCATTGTTAGGTCAATCTAACTTATTGATTATTGCAGCAATCGTAGCTGCTTTTCGGAAGAAGCAGTAGTGAATATTTTGAGAGAAATGGAACGTGAATTTTCGAAATGTCGAAGTAGGTGCGAACAGTTGGAAAAAATTGTTCATCTGCAACAGGTTAAAATGTCTGCAAATTATTTACATAGATTTTAAAGATATTTTTCGATAATTTTTTTGAACGTTATTATTATTAGAGAAATTGTTGAATGATGATAGCTTCGAATTTGCATGTTTATCATGGAAGGTTAAGAAGAAAAGAGACAATACGTTATTTAGTTTGGATTAGAACTTTATTTTCAAAAATTCCTCCTTATCACCTTTTTAAGGATTTCCTTTAAAGATGAATTCTTTTGTGATGCATTACCAAAAAATCACTTATGCCAGCACCGTTTAATGTCTCAGAAGTTGCGATGTCCTATTTCTTATTTTTATTTTGCTTTAAATTGTTTATTTGACACTCGTATATGTTTTAATTTTCTTTCACTTTCAAACTTATAAACTCACTTTTATAAACAAGTGAACGCCTGTTTTATATTTCCCTTCATTACTGACGTATTTAATCCTTCCAATAAGAAAATAGGGATTGATGTTCTTGCAGCTTATTGCATGTTTCTGCCTCTTGTCTGTTATTTATTCAAATTTTGAGGTTTTAAGCAAAATTTTTATCAGTGTATAGTTTTGTGGAAGATCAAACTGTTTTGTCCGGATATTCAAAATTTTTTGGCTTATTAATCTTATTAAAATGTTAACTTCGCAGTGTTTTTGTCTTTTTTCAGCAAGATATAGAGAGTTTGCGGTATGAAATTCATTGGAAGGATAGTCGGATTGATTTTCTGCAGGCTCAGTTGCAGAAACTGGACGTAGCCTACAACACTTCTCGGTCTTCCTAATGAGAATATTCGAGCTCACTGGTGCCACATGCGATGATAGTTTGTAATCTTTTCATATGCTTCGACTTTAAAAAATTTCTTGTTTAGAGCTTAAATGTAAAAGGTATTCGAAAAGTATATTCTGTTGTATGCTACATTGTTTTTTCATCTCAAATGTTCATATAAATTGTTACTCTATTTGGTACATATATATGCATACAGTTTTAAATGCTAGTTTCTAGTAGTGTTAATGCTAATAGTATGCTTGATTGTTCAGTGATAGTGATATGATAGGTTATATCTAGTAAATATGCGAAAGTATGAAATGCTAGAGAAAATTCATCGATCAATTGAGATGCAATCTGCAGAGCTCTAAATTTTGCGACTGTATTTTGCGGATGTCACCTTTTTCAATCATTTAAATTTCTCTTCCCTGCTAATGGCCGATGAAAGAATGGAATGGCAATGTGAGTCATACATATTCTAAAAAAATTTAAAAATTGGCAATTCTGAAGTGAAAGTGATGTATAACAATGTTTTCGAATTTAAAAATGGCAGTGATAGAACTAAGTTGTTTTTGAATTAAACTTATGCAATTTGATTTAGGAAAAAATTTTTTGGGTTAGTTTGTTTCTTTTATTATGTTGCAGTTTATTTTTCAAGAAGTTTTATTTAAGACTGCTTTATTTTTAAATTAATATTGTGCACATTTTCATGTGATTTTATAAAAATTACAATAAACTTGAGAGCTTCTAAAAAGTATGAAATTCCTCTGGCAAAGCGGACATTGTATTTTTTAAGCAATAAGTGAAAGATGTAATTTAGGAAAGAAAAAAAAACATTTTTCAACTACGAAAAAAATTTAATAAATATTTCAAGTTGGTCTATTTCGAGAAAACGATCTTTTTTAGAGAGGGTGTAGTTAATCTGACATCCTTTAAAAATACAATACTCTACGTTACTGTGTTGAAAAAGGGGGATTTTTTTTTTTACTTAAGTAGATCCTAATTTTAATTCGATGTTATAGCCTGAGCAATTTGGAATGGATTTTTCTTTTGTTAATAAAATACATATTAATAATAAGTATTTGAAAAAAAAAATGAACAAATTGTGGGGAATTTTATTGCGAACTTCTCAGGATGAATCATAAAATGAATTCAAAAAGAAATTTTAATAAAAAATGATAAGTTATTTTGTCAAAGATGTATTAATAATGTGATTTCAAAGAAGAATATTCATGGAACTAATTCTGATTATTTCAATCAGTCAGGAAGAGATGGTTGATAAATTGCATAATGATTGAATTGTCTTCACTTTAACCTTTCCCACTCCTTCTCTCTCTCCCTCTCTCTCTTAGCATTCTTCAGGTGGTGACATATTGAGGAATACCTAGGAATTATTATTGATTGGATTCTTCTGATCATCGATTATTCAAAAAAAAAAGTTCATCTATCGATTGAGAATCTGAATAGAGTAATTTTAATTAGGTAATTTCAGGTAATTTTGTTGTTCAACTGGTTCGATACGCACTAAAAGAAATCTTCATCAATTAAAATTTAATTAATCATTTTTACTGTCGGCTAGCATTCATTTTCCTGCTTTTCTCATTCTCTCTCTGTCCCTCCCTCTCTCTCTCTCTCTGCCAAATACTGTTGATTATCAAAATTTAATTAAATGCATTATAAATATAAAGAACAAATGAAATTTACAGTGAAAAGAGTTACTGATAACTTAGTTAACGAATAACAAAATTCGATGAGAAATTATGGATCTGTTTTGATAAGCTTATATCATAACAGATAATTTCTCATCTTATCTTTTCAATCACTCAGAAAATTTGTGCTATCTGAGAAATATCGAAATTTAGATTTTTTTAAAATTTAAAATTGTTACAATTATTCTATTCTCTTATTGAATTTTTTATTTTCCCTTAAAATAAATCCATTTCCAAAGAAAGTATCATTTATATTCAATTTTATAAAATCCCTCAAAATGTTCTTCAAAATCTTTAGGAATTTATCAGTTTATATGATTGTGATATTTTGCTTTTCGTATCTTTTAGGTAAACTTAATGAAATTGCATAAAGTGAGGAGTGGAATTCTAGGATTTCTGGGCGGTGGAATTCTAGGATTTCTGGGAGGTGGAATTCTAGGATTTCTGGGAGGTGGAATTCTAGGATTTCTGGGAGGTGGAATTCCAGGATTTCTGGGAGGTGGAATTCTAGGATTTCTGGGAGGTGGAATTCTAGGATTTCTGGGAGGGGTGGAATTCTAGGATTTCTGGGAGACAATCAACTAGAAATGATAATGGCAACTTTAAATCTATAAAAATCCTTCCTGCAAATTATCCACTAATAATCTCATTTCGTTGTTGTACAGCTTGTTTGCAACAATTAATTAGCTAAGCTAAGCTAATGACCGATCAACCAGTAGTAGTAGTAGTGGTAAACACTTCTAACCCTAACGATGACCAATAATAGCAGCTTCATAGAAGGTATTAGAAGGGAGGAGGGAATGGATGCTTCGATAAGTAAAGGATTTTTGTCTAGACAGTCTCTCTCACCTACAATCATCCTATTTCTTCATAACTACCTTAAAGCTAACCTCTTGCTAACCCTCTCTCATCCATACGACATCCTCCTGTCGTACAATTCATGCTATATCTGTTTCACTCTCCCTCCCTCTCTCTCTCTCTCCCTCTCTCTCTCTCTATACATATGTGTCATATTGAATGTTCGTTTTCGACTAAGGATCATCAAATTTACAACTCACCTTTTCGCTTCGTTGTCTACGAATTTGTCCCTCACTTTTTTTTTTCTCACCTCCTTCATCTTCCTCTCTCTCTCTTTCTTTTTCTCTCCCTCAATCTCTTTCTTTCTTGTAATTTGTGATTTTTTTGTTTCTTTCAGATGTTGTTTGTTCATTTGTTTTTTTTTTGTACGATAAATTAATGTTGAATTATTTGAAGTGCAAAAGGAAAGATTGAAATTTAACAATTGCTCGATCAATTCTCATTTATCATCAATCATTTCGTAAAATTATTTTTTAAATTTTATCTTTATCACTCTAAAATTATCCATGCTATCTTTAAATACTTTTAACAAAAATTTCCAAATTATTTCTCTTTTCCATCATATCATCCAGGATTATTGAATTTAATTAAATTACACTTAGTATTTCTTGTGATTGCTGATCATTGTTGTTGATATTAAAGAAAAAAAAGAAAAAGAGAAAGAACTGAATAATTTCATTCAATCTAATTCAACCTAAAAATTCAATCTAATTCAATCTAAAAATAATAGAAGTAGGAGGAGCGATTGGTGATATCTTTACGTGAAATAGGAAGAGTGGTTGTTGGTGATATGTTTACGTGAAATAGGAAGAGTGGTTGTTGGTGATATCTTTACGTGAAATAGGAAGAGTGATTGGTGATATCTTTACGTGACGTGACTTATTTCTTCCTCTCTTCCTTAAATTCCCTAATTTGAAGAGGAAGGAAGGAAAAAAAAAGGAGAAGAAAAGAAATGACAAAAGTGGTTTGCTGCTTCTGCTGCTATTGCACCTCATTTGCATGTCACACAGCACTTCGTGACCATTAAAAAATTCCATTGTCCAATTCATCAATGAATGACCCTTTCCTTCCTTCCTACTACAACTACAACTAACCGTTTTGCCTGTCCTCTTTACTACAAAAAAAAAAAGAAAACACAAAAGGAGAGATCGACGAAATACATCTGTTATTGTTCCAAAGAAAAAAAGAAAAAAAAAATAGAATTGAATTGAATTTTGTTTCGCTATTGTTTGTTTATTTGTTATTGCTATTGCTAAATTCTAAATTTGTCATTTTACCTTTTTAATCTTTTTTATAAATCAATGAAATTATTTTAAAAAAGAAAAAAGTTTCTTTTTTTTTTCTGCCTGTTACTAATTACTTCTTCACTATTGATTTTTTGTGATAAAATTTTTTTTAAAATTTATTTCAAAATTTCAACATTATATTTTATTATTATTAAAAAAAATTTTAATGAAATTTTGATCACTTTTTATAACATTCTACAGTTATTATTATCAAATATAAGTTAACGATTGGATATTTTTAGAAATTTTAGGAAAAAAATTTTATTTTAGAAAAATTTTTAGGAAAAGTCTTTTTTTTGTAACATTTATTTCTATGATAACATCAAATAACACTTAAATTCTTCAGTTGATCTCGTGTTTCACGTGTATGATCGTATGATTATTGTTTGAATACTTTTCGATTAGCTTTGTCTGTTTGATCAAAGAAGTGAAATTAGACGTAACAAAAAAAAACAATAAGTTCATTTTCATTCAATTTCAAATTCACATCACTTTATTAAGTCTCAATCGACGTCTCAATCGAGCACTTCGAGTCTCAATTGACGTCTCAAGTCTCAATCGACGTGAGCACTTCGATTATATAATATGAAATATAAAAATAACGAATTACATGCGAAGAATAAATGTTTCATTTTTAATTTTAGGAACAAAAAAAAGAGAGAGAACTGTTTTTGTACGAAAAGAATGCAAAAGGTATGATGAAAATTCATTGCTAATAATTAGAATGTTTTGAATTTATTTTATAATTTATTTCAGTCATTGTTGATTGATGTGAGAAATGAAATTTTTATGGTAAAAAGTGAATAATTTTAGCGGACGCAATATGGCATCTAATTGATAATAGTTGATTGTTAAAGTGATGATCGATGATATCGATGATAACGTGAACTGATAACGGTTGATTGTTAGAGTAATGATAGATGATGATGATGATGATGATGATGATGGTGATATAGCGTGATGACGATGATATCATTTACAGTAATAATGATAATAATAATATTAATCATATAGTAATAACAATAATGATAGTGATCACAATTGCACTTATAATTTGTAAAATGGATATTTTATATAATTCTTTAAAATAACAGATGAAAATAGTAGTTACAGTTAGAGACTAATACCTGTTGAATAAACAGGTAAATTGAAAGGTAAGGTTTTTTTTAGCTACTAAAATCTCAATGACAGTCTCATTCATTAAAAAGAAATGATTTTAACTCTCTCTCTTTCTCTCTCTCTTTCTTTCCCTCTTCTTTTTTTTAGCAAATGAGAAATCGTTTGGAAACTTTGAGTAAAAAAAAAAATTATGTAAATGAATTTAAAAAAAAAAGATGACAAAAGATATTTTGGCAGATAACTTACAAAACTTTTCTTTTAATCATCAAATATTACCTTTTCAAAAATTTTCTTCTTTTTCTAAAATATATTCTCTTTAATTTTACAAATATTTTATTATTAATAATTTCTTTTTTTTTTAAAATTTATGTATTGTTCTATAATTGAGGTAAAAATTTTAGCAATTCATAATTTATCAATTTAAAATATTTAAAAATTTCCTTAACTCTAAAATTATTTCCTCTTTTATATATCTTTTTTTTATTTATTACATAAAGTCAAAAGAATAGTAAACAACATAAATGCTATAATGCTTTTTATCAATCACTGATCGTTTAGTGATGATGAATTTTGTTAGCATTTAATTTTTTTTTTTTGTAAAAATTGATAAATTCAATCGTTGTATTCAAATCATACATTTCAAATGATAACAGTCATTCCTTGCCACCAACTGCTGAGAGGAATTTTTAAAGTGTAAGCAACAAAAAGGTATGTATTAGTCAGGTAGGCTCTGCTGAAATTGAATATCATTACAACTTCACGTACGATATCACAAATGCTCGAATAACCGTTGCTTTTAATCATTATGGGAATATGTTTAATTTTTTTTTTTTGATAAAGCTAGCAAATAATTTAGTAAAATTTGAAATTTAAAATTTACATATTTGAATTTTTTTTGGCAATTTATTCAAATTCAACAATAACCGTAACAATTCTTGCACAATTTAATTATTACTAAAAAACAAAGAGTTTTTATTTCTTTTAAATCTTTTTTTTTTGAATTCATTCAATTGAAAATATCTAATATGTAAATGTAAATGTTAAATGTCGTTGTTAAGATAAAGATCAGGTGTGTAGCGTAAATTTGAAGTTATTTTCAAGGACCCTACCGCTCGAAGATTGTCGATCGGAGTAGTTATAACGATAATGGTAGTTTCTGCAGTGACAACAGGAAAGGTCATTCCAGCGGTGCGGAATTGTAGTATTATTAGTAATTGCTAGCATAATTCCCTACCACTATTACTACTACCACTCCTACTACTATTACTAAATTTTATTGTAATTAAACAATGTTTCTTTTCTCTCTCTCTCTCTCTCTTATTTTTTATTTTTGATTATTAGTTAGGTTATTTCACTATTTTCTCTCTCTCTCTCTCTCTCTTCTCATTTTTTATTTTTGATTATTAGTTAGGTTATTTCACTATTAGTGAAATTTGCATAATTTCATTTTTTTTTATAAATATTAAATTCGTTTGAAATGATATTCGTTGTGTTGTGTTAACTCATTTTATAATTAGTACTACCACTCCTACTACTATTACTAAATTTTATTGTAATTAAAGAATGTTCCTTTTTTTTTCTCTCTCTCTCTCTTCTCATTTTTTATTTTTGATTATTATTATTGTTTTTCGATTATTATTATTGATTATTATTATTTTTGATTATTTGATTTTTGATTATTTCTCAATTTTTCATTTTTTCCACAAATTTTTTTCATTTTATTCTTTTCATTAAAAAACATGAAAAGAATAGCTACGAAAGAGTGAGTGATTGATTTTAAACATATCTATCACACAGTTCATAACATAATTAGGAGGTTATTTCACTATTAGTGAAATTTGCATAATTTCACTTTTTTTTTTATAAATGTTAAATTCGTTTGAAATGATATTCGTTGTGTTGTGTTAACTCGTTTTATAATCAGTTTTTTTTTTGCTTGAACAATCAATTAAAATTAAAATTTTCTTCCATCTCTTATCTTTCAATTTTTAAATTTGAAATTCTTCTCTTTAAAAATTAAATATTAAATATGCAATTTTTTTTTGCATTTTATTCCTATCCTATTATTTTCAATATCCATCCCAAACTTATTCCGCAAGAATTTACACAAATTAAAATTACTAATATTTGAACAGTTCGTAAATTTTATTTGTAAAATTTGTCAATGTTCATTCGTTTCCTAAATCTCTTTCGGCAATTTGCGCTTCGTTAGCCTATCCTATAATTTATCCAATCATCCGATATTGTCTTTTTTCATTTCTCGCCTATACTCTTTCACTTTAAGATCTTTACTTTTAATCGTATCGTTAAACGATTTCAATTTATCGAAGTCTATGAAGTGAAAAAATTCGTCTAAAAATTTGCTAAAAAAACAGAAAAGAAATTTGTTGCACTTTTTTTCTAATTGAAATTAATTTTTTCATTTTAGATAAAAGTACAAAAGCCTTCTCTTAAGGTTTATTTTTGTTTCATACACCCACGCCGACACACATATGCATACAGTAATGAAGGACATATGTATTGTTAGAGATATGTATGAATTTAATTTTTTATTTAAATTTACAAATTTTGATTTTAAAAGAGAGTGATTTGATTTGAAAGTACCACAGTTCAAATCGATCGTTTCGATCACTCCTTATTTTGATCACTTTAATTACGTAAATTATGTATGTAATTCATTTGATCGACCAAATTAAATTAGCTTCATTTTACATTTTAATAAAAATTGTAAATTTATTTTGTTAAGTATTTGAAAATTTCGCATTTTTTTGCTTATTAAATTTAGACAAACAATTATTTTACAAAAAAAAAAAGTTGTCTAATCGGATCTTTGCTATCTCTGTCGCATATATCCATTTCCAGTCAGTTAAAATTTATACTAAATTTGAATTAATTAAAGAAATAGGCAAAAAGAAAGAAGGAAAAATTATGTACAAAAATTTTTGGAGTAAATGCTATTGAATTTTAGTCCGTTCGTTAATTATCCAATCGATTTAGTATGAAAGAATTAAATTTTAACGGAAAAAAAAATGAAGTGCAATCGTCCGTCTTCATTTGCATTCAGTTAATTTGACGATTTTTTGAATAACAAAGAGTTCCGACAGACTGATCGTTTGGCAGTGAGTGTTATGCAAATTGCAAATTAAATATTCCACGAGAAGAAAGGAACATATGCTATTTACATTATTACATTATTGTGGTACTATCAGCTTACTGATACTACTGCTACTGCTAATACCACCGCTTCTACTGCTACTATTTGCGCTGAGGTGTGATAATACTGTAAAGGTATTTTAGGAATAAAATTTAAACAATGCTATGAAGTCATAAGTATTAATAATCATTAATGCTAATACCACCGCTGCTACTGCTACTGCTACACTTCTTAATATCACTTTGAAATAATAAATTTCAAGCTAAATTACAATTGATTCGTTGTTTTCTTAGTGCTTAGTGCATATTTCTAAGATATTTAAAAGTTTGTGTTAAATAATTTTTTCATTTTAATTATTTCAAAGTAATACTAAAGAAGAATGATAAACAGATAGCATATAAGTTTGTTTACTACTAATAATGTGAACTTATGAGATGTAAATTTGAGGAAGCGATTTGAAACATTAAATTTGAAAGAATGGAAAATGAATATGAAGCAATTTAATTCGTAAAGTTAGTTCATTTAGCATTTTGAAGTGTCTCAATGAATGAGAGATGAGGATGACATGACATCAGTGATGTTGTAGATGAGCGGTGCTGTTGTTTGGTTGTCGGATGTTTTTACGGATAAATTAGCTAACATTACATTTTAATATTTGTAGGGTACTTATTGATTTAGTTAATTCTTATTTACTACTTTTCCTTTACTATCACTTTATTAGTGTACCAGCTAGTACGATTAGCATAAATTTTCATCTTTAACTTATAACCTCTAAATTGGAAATTTTAATTTTGCTGCCTTTTGCTCATATTCTTCGAAATTTAATAACAATACATGGAGGGATTAATTAATGAGATATATATATTTATGAATTAATTAATTAATTCATAAATATATATATCTTTTTTTCAAATAAATTCATTCATTTTATAGATTAATAAATTCAATAATAAATTCATTTTATAAATTCATTTATTTATAAAATGAATTTATTTTTGGATGGCTTTAAAAATACTGTGAATTATCGATTATCATTTAATTATATTTTTAAAGTAAATTTTTTCGTCTTTATTATTATCATTTCAATAATCGAATGGTAGTTGTAGTTTTATTATATTTAAATTTATTACAGGTAAATGTATTATAAACGTTTTAGATGAGATGAGTCATTCAATTAGTACAAATCAATGATATCGCAGTTTTGTTCATTTATTTTATTCAAATAATTCATTATTAATTATTTTTGTAAAATTATAAAATTTTATAAAAAAAAATTTTCAAATAACAAAATTTTTTCTCATTTGAATTTTGCAATTTTCATGCGCCACAATTTTCAATCTTTTTCCGCCATGAATTTCATCTTTTCAAATCTTTTTAAATAATCTAAAATTAATTCATCCTAAAATATCCTATTTGTGTAGTGAAGTAAAGAAGAAATTTTCCACTTACATTTTATACAATTTCTTTTCGAAATTTTTGAAAAGATTTTTTCAGTATTTATTAGAATTTATCATTTGATACTAATTAACATTATCACTTATTATAATTATCATTATTAGAGGGAGAGAGAGAAGGAGAGAGAGAGAGAGAAAGATGTCATTTAAGCAAACAGCAAACATATTTGGATGATTTGGATGAAAAGGTCAACAATGATAAGAGTGATAGTTTGATTTATTCAGTCATTTTCCACTTATCCATCCATAAAACAGACATATAAATTGAACCGAACAATTCGTTCAATTAATTTTCTTCCTTTATCGTCTCTCTTCTTATCAACGTTCCTTTACAACTTTGCTATTTCTTTTTCTTTGACTTCTCTAACACTTAAAATTTGTTGATGTTTTTTTTATTCCTCTCTCTCTCTCTCCCTTTAACAAAGGTCTTCTTCGTTTTATTTTTAGGGCATTTTAAAAGTTTAACATTAACATAATCCTTTGTTATGAGTGGTATTTAATAATGGAAAAATGAAATTCTTAAAGTTTTAAAATAGTTTTAAAAAATTTTTGTTATAATACCATTTTAAATTTGCAGTTAAACGAAATGCAGAAGTGGTCATTATTAATTGGTCAAAATTTCGTTCTGTTTTTTTTTTCGATTATTCTCTCATATCAAAGAGATAATTGAATTTCATTTGAATAATTTAAACAATTGCCAAATTATTTTTTTTTATTTCATTTTAACAATTATTTTTATCCATTTATTCTTCCAGGCCAAAGTGATTGGCGGTATTTTGAAATTAACTAATTAATTAGCTTAGAATAATTTTATTAAAATATTTAAATTATATTAATAAAACTGAATTAAAATATCTAATTAATTAAGTTGACTATTATCAATTAATCCCTCAGGCAAATCACACAATAACAGTAGCGCATACTGTTTACAGGTTCTTCATGTGTTTATTTCAGTAATATCATATAATTAAAATTTATTCATTTCATATTAAATATTCATTCCGCAATTCATATGGATAATTGCAGGCGCTTTTTTTTGATAAAGAGTGGCAGAGAGAGAGAGAGAGAGAGAGAGGTGATGTTTTTTTTTGCGTTTTCATTTTGAAATGACGAGAAATGATTATAGAAATAATTTAAATTTTATTTTAAAAATGTGTTTCATAATGATTTAATGCAAAGATTTCAAGTTTGAATTTAATTTTTTTTTTTGTAATTTTTATTCTTACATTTCTTTTACTATATTTGTTAGAAATTTCTAAATTTCACCATGATCTTTATGTTAGAACGACAATTTAATTTAATTCTTCTCTTTCTCTTTCTCCCTCTCTCCCTCTCTCTCTCTCTCTGTTTTTGTTTTTTGTCGAATGGGAGGAATTGTTTGCTGTTTCGGACAAATTTGAAAAATGTTATTTCAGTTGAGTGATCGAAGGAAAAGCAGAATTGATGATTCGTCTGTTTTCTTTTTAATTTATACACAAAAATTTTCATAAAAATTAAACAACAAATTATTTTAGTTTTTATAATTTGAAATTTTTTTTTTATTAATAACAATACCGTCGCTTTAGTAAATTATGCAAACGTTACCGTTCAGTACGTACGACAGTTCTTTTCCTTTTAATTATTCTGTCCTTTAAAAATTTCACATTCTTTTTAAATTTTAATTTTAATTCTTTTTCACTAATTATGTTTAATGATTTTTTTTCCTCTTCTTTTTCTTCCTTTTGTAAAACATTAAATTTCATTTTAAGTTTTGAAAATTTTTTTTTCTACAATATTATCCTTTTTAAAAAAAAAACATAAATAATACTATAAATGCAAAAGTCAATTAGGGAAGAAGAAAAACTAACAGAGCAGATAGGGAAAGATTAATTTGATGAAATTTAATTAATGTAAAGCTTTTATTATTTCAAAAAAAATTTTGTAAATGAAATTAACAATGAAATAAAACAAGCACATTTTATCTTATTGCATTAAAAAAAAATCGTTAAATTAAATTGAGAAATAAGAAGGAAGAAAATGAAAATTTTATTTTATTAGTTTGTTCATTTTTTTTTGTATTTGTTTTTGACTTTAGTTGGTTGCGTTTTATTTATTTATTTATTTTTATTTTTTTCAAACTAATCATTTCTTAGCTAAGCAGACAGACCACACTATTTACACGCATTTCACGTCCATTTTCGATTTACGATCGATCAGTAAGTAAGTCAAAAGAAAGAAAGCTTTGCTAGCAGTTGAAGCAATGAAAAAGATATATGTGTGTCATACATATATATTTTTTTTTCAAATTTTTTTTTTGTTTTTTCCATTTGTTCTATGAAAATATGAGAAATGGAAAAATACCTCAGGGAATTGTTGAAATTTCTTTTTTTTAATTTTTTTTTTGCATCCTTTAAATTTCCAATTGCGCTCATTTTCTTTTTTAGCCTCTAATGCTTGCTTCCCTGCGCCATTTCAAATCCCATCTATCCTCCTCATCGATATTTCTTCAAAGTGTGAAAATTAGAATTTAAATGTTCCAACAACACTGTTGTGATTTATTTTCAACAGTTAAAATTTGGAACACATTGGATTTGCTGATATGATTGATTCGGAAGATTTTTGATATTACTCTGATTTATCTGATTAGAATAATCCATTTATTCTCAGTGCTTATCATCAATTTATCAAACATCGAATTATTCACTTCTGCACTGATATATTTGAAATTTCCATCAAATATATTAAAATATTTTTAATTTACTGTGTAGCTAATTTTCTTCTTTTCATGGTAAGCTTTTAGTTTTCAATTTAAAATTTCTTTCATTTAACGTTAATTAAATTATGAGAGAAATTGATAATTAAAATTTTGAATTTGAAAAAATCAAACGAAATGTATGAAGTGAATAATAATGATATGTTGAAATTTAGATACTTTTACACTAATAGAAATATCGATTTTTATTTTCCTTTGATTTTGAAAAATTATCAAAGTACAACAAAAAAAAAAAATTTAATACAATAAATGTTCGGAACAAAAAAAAATTCATTGATAATTATTGAAATGTGAGGTTGTTGTATGCGACAACGAATGTTTGTTTATCAATTAACTTACATCTATCATTTCTTTCATCCTTTTTGTAATTTTTTTGTGTTTTAATTTTTTTTTTCACTTTTCGAAATTTCAAAATCTCTTTCGATGTTCGTTTGTTTCTTTTTTTGCAGGAACTATGTTGCATCTTATAATCTGTTAATTAAATTTCTAAATAGAGTGAAACGGTCAGTACAAAAAAAAATTTTCAAATAGAGTGAAACGGTCTATTATTAAGCCTTGTTGTCCTTCTTCTGCCATATTTATCTGATGAAGAAGAGAGAGAGAGAGAGAGAAAGAAAGAGAAAAACATTGTGAAATTTAATTAATCACTAGGAAAATTAATTGGTTAGAAAATTAATGTAAATTTTTAAACTAATTTTGATAATTTCACAATTTTATCTTTACTAATTTTTATAATATTAAATTTTATAATTTGAAATTTGTTAATCAAAATTTTTACATTATTATAGTAATACTAATTATATTAAATGAATAAAAAACAACGATCGTTGTTCGATTCACTCAAACTGTCACTGAAATTCGTTAGTGTGATTGATTGATGTGATAGATTTTTGTCTTTTCATATTTCTGGGAAAGCTTTTAAGTTAAATTGGAAGAGTTGTAGGAGAAGCAACACAGCAAATGTGGGAAGGTCGACCGATCGACAGTGTTAACGGTTGGCCGATATTTGAGAATGGTATAGGTAGTGGTGGAATTTCAATGTCCACATCAATGATAATGAATTGTAGCTCATCAAAATTATCCAATAAAGAAAATCACACCAATTCCTTGCAATATCAACGATACAGTGAACGCAATAAGGCAATTCGAATATCGGATGAAATGTCCGATCAGGTAATTGTTATACCAATTAATTAATTGACAATTTAAATTTCAAGATTTTTGAACAGCTATGAACAGAGTAGATTTATTTATAAATTAGTGATTATTTTAAATTTACACTTATTTTTTTTTTCTTAGCAATTACTACTAGATAGACGACAACCTTTATTGTAACTCTTATTGTAATTAATTCTTATTCTTATTGTAATTAATGATCAACTCTTATTGTAATCAATGATCATGTGCGAAAAAAAAATAGAAATTATCACAAGAAACACCATTTTTTTCATTCTTATTTAAATTTAATTTAAAATTTCAATTTAATTGAAAATTTAATTTGTCTCTTTCAATTCTTCCACAATTAATGCTGTTGATCTTTTAATGTCAAAATTTTATATAAGAATAGAGGAAATGTAGTTTTCATTTTCTTATTGAAATGCTTAATTTATTCTTCTTAGCTCAAAGGTAAATTTTCATTTTCGGAAAAAGAAAAAGCAAAATTAGTAGCTTTTTGTAATTTTAAATTCTTTCCTAAATTTGTGATTGAATGAAAGGATTTATTTTTACAGCAATAGAACCTTCCTTAAAATTGAAAATTGTTAGGAAGGCAAATTAAGAATTCATTTCCTCTCTCTATTTCAGGGTGCAACAACTACTGATTCAGGCTCGAGTGGCGTCAGTTGGCAACTTCTTTCCGTCACTCTTCATCGGGTTAGTTCAATTTTAATTTATGCATAAACTATTTATTACTGCTACCACTACTACTACTACTACCCCACCACTACTATACCTATTATTGCCCTTCCTATACAATTTCTGTTCTATCCCTATTTATTCCAACATTTTATTTCAACTTAATATCAATTTAAAAAAAAATGAACGTAAGCTGTATTTCTTAAACATATCAAAAAAAAACATTTCCGAATACACCACACAAATTCATTATGATTCATGGAATTCCTCATTCCGGAAATTCCGGAAATTGAACTTCCATCTCTTCCGCTTTCTTTCGATTTACTAAGATAGCTTGGGAAGATAGTTCCATAATTATTTGCTATAAGCAATTGTTGAAAATGAAATGAAATGAAAGACAAAAATCGATTTAGTTTGAAAGTCTAAAGTCTAAGCTTAGTGATATTACCAGTAATAGCAGTGGTAGTAGTAGTAGTAGTAGTGGTAGTATTAGTGCCTTTTATTTTCGAACACCAATTTTGGGATAAATAATGAAATAGGAATTAGAGAGGCCTCTTTCTGCCCTCTCTCTCAGCGTAAGCTATCACTTATTTAAATATTAAAACAGAAGTAATGCTTTGTTGTTTTATTTTTTTTTTAAATAATTTAACTATTAAAGTAAGTGTCGTTGTGTTGAATTTAATATTTTTACAAATACAGCAAAAAATTTATTCATCCGTCGTTCACTTTTCCTGTTTTTAGCTACAGTTCCTTATGATAATATTAATAAATAATAATTATCAGTAATAATAATAATTAATAATAATAATAATAATAGTAATAATAATAATAATAATAATAATAATAATAATAATAACAATAATAATAATAATTAACAATAATAATGATTAATAATAATAATAAATAATAATAATGATAATGATAATAATAATAATAATAATAATAATAATAATAATAATAATAATTAATAATAATAATAACAATAATTAATTATAATAATGATAAATGACGATAATTAATGATAATGATAATAGCAATCAATAACGATAATTATTATTATTAATAATTATTTCATTAGACATTCACTGATTGTTTATGTTTGAACTTAATTTAAATTAGAAAGAATATAATAGAATTTCAATTTATTTAATCAAAAGTATTTCAAAAAAAAATAATTTTCTTTATAGATTTATATTTATTATTTAAATATTCGTTAATTTATTAATTGAATTGAAAATTTTTTTGTTAAAGTTCTCAAAATATTAAATAAATACATTTTGATCAAATCGATTGGAAAAAAAATGACGAAATATATGTGAAGGATTTTAATTATGTTAATTAGCTATTTTGGATTTCTTACCTTTTTTTTCTCTTTCTTACCTCTAAAATTTCATTGTATATGTAATTATTTAACTATTTCGGAATAAAACAAGAAGAGAATGATTGATGGTGGAGGGAGAGAGAGAGAGAGAGAGGGGAACGATTTGAAATTCCAATCAATTTCTCCTCTATTTCAGAATGAATGTGAACAATTGTTGATGGGAGGAAGTGATTTCTGAGCTTACTAAATTAAACTTCAAAAGTTAAAACCTTTTACCATTTCTTTTTCTTTTTTCAAAGCCGAAGAATGTGCGTCTTTGATAGCTTATCATTCTGATAGTACTCATCCATCGTGTAGCCTACCTTATCACTCCGATAATACTCATCCACATTTTCTTCATTTCTTTCTTTTTTAAATTTCGATTATTTCTTAAATATTGCATTTGTAAATGAATAAATTATGGTGACGTGGCAAATTGAAAACACTCATAAGTAAAGTATATTATAGAAAATTTGAAAAAAATGATTTGAAATTTTAAAACTTTTAAATTAATAATACTTCTTCAGTGGTGTTCTTTTGTTACAATTTTTTTTTGCTTAATTTTTCATAAATTCATTATTTCATTAAAGATAAACTTAAATGTTGAACCCATACAGAGACACACACACACACACACACCTACACCCACTCGCCTACACATACGCCCACATACACGCGCGCCTACACCCACGCATCTACACATACATCCACACATACACGTACGTATTGTACAGGCGCAATAATTGCCAACATTAACTACAATCTTTGCTGTGTTCATTTCATATCAGTTCAGGTCGCAAAGTTTTGCAAACAAATGCGAATTTGTATGTAACATTTAATTAATTAGTTTTTGAAATTTGTCCATATAATATAGTTGTTTGTTTATGCGCTGCACGTGTCATTTGTTATATTGAAAGTTTATGGCTAATTAAAATGCTTTTAATTTTTATTGAAACTTATCAAATGATTAGTTATTAATTGAAAGGAAAAGCAAGAGCTTTCTGTTTCCTTTAATTAAATGATGTAAACGATTATGGTAAAAAAAAATTCAATTTAAAATTTTGAATTAATTTTGCTATTTAATTTAATTGAAAAATTAACATTTATGTGAGTGTTAATTTGTTTGTTTCAATACAGTTAGATAAATGTTAATCAATTAATTGATTTAATCTAAATTGTTTAAATTTTGAAATTTTTCTTTAATCCCAAAAATTTACTTTTGTAAAATTCGCTTACATTCTTAATGAAGTGAAGTGATCAAAGTGGAACATTCCTCTCTTCCACTCATTAAAAACAGTACACATTGCGGAAGGAACACTGAAATTACATGTTATTTCAGGTTTAAATAACATCAGCCTGTATTCCGGATGTTGTTAGTTGAAGTTGAAGAAATGTTAAGCGATGAACTATGAACTACTCCTCATTGATATCTCACAGCTAAATATCATCCCTTACAACTATCATAACTTGCGATCTATAAAACAACTTAGTACTATGGAATTTAGATCGATGAGGTGATAGTGATAAATGATAAGATGATGATAGTGACAAATGATATTAGCTTTATTGTTTATATAAAATTTTCCTTTCTTTAATTCAAAGTTTATTTTTTTCGAAATTTTTCGAATTTAATACTTTTATTTCAAAAACAAAATTTTCTCATTTAATTTCATTTATAGAAGAAGAAACAATACTACACCGTAACGTAAAAAATTTACTTTTTTACGAGTTCATCCACCAATTACTTTCATTATTTTTATTTGCGCAGGAAGTATTATTTTACGTCATTTATAATTACGTGAGTGAAATGCAAGTAATCATAATTTATGCTTATTTAAAATATTAATTAATTATATCCTCCCTTTTCATTTATTCAAATTACGTGATTATTTTTTTCTTTGAACTGTTTAAAGCAATGTTGTGCCTGTCGTCGTCTTATCTCCGTTTGTCTATTTGTACAATCAGTGTTATCCGCTTGTTATGATCGACTACACCTTCTTTCCTTTATGACGTGTAAACGGTATGTATTTATGCAGCACACGTCAGAACAATAATTTATTCACGTAAAACATGATAATTTATGTGAAATTACAATAGCATTAATCTAATTTCGTAATGTACTTAAAAAATGTAAATTCATTTCTGAAATATGTGGGAGACGTTGGTTGGATTGGGTATAATGAAAGAAAGGAACAACTGACATCGATCGGAACGGAGAGATAATGGTATTCGGTGAGGTGTTCAGGACGTAGTATGTGCTATATGGAAGTGCATAAAGGAGGTAGACTAAGCTAAATTCAGAATTAAACTAACTAGTCTTAAGTTATACAGATCGTTTCAAATTAGATGTAAATGTATGAATTTTGATTTTCGCCACTTATAAGCGTATCACGAAATTCGGTTGCATGAACAGAGAACATACACGCAATTGTTGTAGAGTTACGCGAATAGATTAAACGTATTTATGGAAAGATTGCGTGAATATGGATTAAGCATGTTCTATTCTTATTTTGATACACATTATTGCTACGTAATTCTATCGCTGTTTGATATTCTCTTCAAAGAAGCTCACGTGTTTTACTGATGGAATTGACTAAATTTTACTTTTTCGGATTGAGTTGAAATATGTGTAATTATGTTACGTTATATTTTCACTCTTCTAAAGTGACATCTCATAAGAGTGCACCTTCTCGATCTTTTTTAAAATGAAATTACTCGTTGAAATTGGGACATTGCTTTATTTTGCAGATTTTTTTTCCAGCTGTAATCCCATACTAACCGATAATCGGTCGGTCGATTTGATGTAAAATTTGTTAAAAAGAGTCCACGTATATCATTCAACTCTCAAATCGCATGAACAGATAGATACCTTCAGTATTTTTCATCAAATTTTTAAAAATTTTGAAGTGTGGTTATTATAAAAAGTCAAAATTTTAACTCACTTGAAATTTCATTTTATCTACTTCATTCAAATGTAGCATCCTTTCTCACATACTATTCATTTACTAATTTAACGTGACTTAGAAGTGCCTCATAAGTGGAAATTTTTTGAAATTCTCTTCTTCAATCTGTTTAATTATCACCACTCATCACGATTACCTTTTTTTTTAAAGCAGAAGTCGGAAAATTAAATTATAAAGTGACGATTGCGCCACTCGGCGGCATTTGTCTATGGCTGTTTTCCTTGTTCCCTTTGTTGTAGCCAACGAAATGCAAATGTGTACATACACATACACCACATACACACACACACACACACACACATACATACACACACACACATACATACACACACACATATATATGTATAAATATATGTAAAGCCAGAACAACCGAACAGAGGAAGCATTCGGAAGACATGACGCATCATTCATTAGCAATCGACGTACTCATTTTTGCAAGGCGCAAAGAGCACATCTTATGGCGTGGGCAGAGCGTGGAGGGGGGGTGGGGGAAGTGAAATGCTTTTATTTGATTGCTTTCAGTTTATCTCTTTTATGTGTAAATTTTCACATTGTAATTGTTTCATTTATTATCACTTTGCTTACCGTATCCATCGTTATGCATGCAACAGTATTTTATCTTTTATTGAGATACGGTATAGTACAGTATTCGTTTGCAATATGTTTGTAATTTACAGAAATATATTTTTATACTAATTTAGAAGTTTTGTTTTAAATAATTCTCTTAGCAAAGTAATAATTAGAGAAGTAAGGATTTTTTGAAGTAATCTTTCTGATGAAATAGCATTTTTTACACAAATATTTTCATTCATTTCTTTTTATAATGTGAGGGAAATATATAGATTTTTGAAATTTTAAAAAATAATTCAGCTATAAATAATTAGAACTGATATTATCAATGGTTCAATTATTTATAAAAGATAGACAAATTTCAATTTTTTTTTCCTTGAAATTTTATCGAATTAACAGATTGGTAGGTACCGTAACAACCAATTAATGCATTCAAGTTTTTGTTATCAAAATTTATAAGCAATTTGATAATTCGATAAATTCATCACACGTCAATGTATGTAAAACAATTAAATGATCGCTGTTTTACTCGGACTACGCTGCTCTTCATTGTGCTTACAGTGGCTCTGTTTTCGAATTATCGATATTTTATATGCAAATATAATTTAGGTAATTTTAGGTTCCAAAAGTTGGTTTTGGTATAGCAGTATCAAGCGGTCGGGAGAATCCGTATTTCACATCGGGTGATCCAGCAGTGATCGTCAGTGACGTCATTCCAAGTGGTCCTGCTTGGGGACTTGTTCAGTACGTACTTTTAACAAAAACAATTGAAGCATTAAAAATTATGATTACATTTATTTACCGTTCGTATACTTAAATTATCCGTACCTCTACGATTTTATTTTCTGAACAATTCCTACATATCGATACATAGGAATTAGATAAGGCAATTTCTCTTCAAAAAAATATAAGTTATTGAAATGTGATAAGTTAAATCGAAATTCTTTTTTATGCCATTCGTTGCTTCAATTCTTTCTGTTTACTTAGGTAGTGCTAATATCGTTTCCGCTTGTAGAAACAAACTTTTACAGAGAGCGGAAGACAGTGCGATTTTCATTTATCAATTTCAGGAAGATTTTCATTTATCAATTTTTTGTAAAACTTTTGAAAATTTACTATTCAGATCTTTATCATTCAGCAACTTTTTTCATTTAATAATTGTAATTATAATAATAATAACAATAGAACAATAGAAGGTGAAAGTTGTCCCATTGAAACTTAAATAAATGTGAGAATGAAATGGATAAGTAGCGAAAAAATAGCACTTGGCTTCTTGGCTCGATTTCATGGCCTAGCAATATTCATTGATTTTTGAATGCTCTTCCTCTCTTTCTGTTCTATAATAAAAAAAACTCTCTATTTTAGTAAAATATATTTTTTTCTTTCTTTCTTTTCCTCTTTCATATCCTAAGATGCATTCTTATTATCACTGAAAGAAAAAAAATCACATCGAATAATTGATATGATATGATATGATATGGTCTTTTGATGTACATATACATATATATATATATCGGGACATTGTGTGATTCAATTTAAAAATTTCATTTTTCCAACAACTGTTTTCTTTTGAATGCAAATATTTGTTTGACAATAATTCGGTCAACCATTGAACATGTCATCTGTCGTGGAAGAACAGGGTGAGGGACCCTTTCGTCGATCATTTCTTCACAATTTAATGATATTAAAAAAAAAACACTGAATTTTAGAAATCTTAAAATTTTTGGAATTTTTTAAGAAGTTTTGAAACGCCATGAAAACAAACATAAAATATTTAGAGGCCAATTTTTTTTTCCTTTTATTTCAATTAGTGAATGAAAATTGAGGTAATTGTAAAATTTATAAATTATTGATTAAAAATGAGATAGAAAATTAATTTATTTCTATAAATTATTGGTGAAATTTTAGATAAAACTGAAAAAAAACTTTTAGATATGAAAAACGATCTAATCGATAAGTAAATGCAAATATCCTATGTTGTACAACTACCACACAGAGAACAGTAGTATCTCATTGTTGGATGAAATTATCTGAGTAATGAAAAGATGAATGAACACTAATTTGACTGTAAACGAAATTAATGAATACTAATGAGTGATTAATTAATTAATTAATTAATTGTTACAGGGTGAACGATTGGATTTTGTCAGCGAACGGTGTGGCACTTGAAAGTGCTGACTATGCGGAGGCAGTAAAAATTATGAAAGAATCACAACAATTAAATATGGTCAATCTTTCTCTTTTTTTTTTAAATTACTATTTATGTATTTAAAGTTAATTTAATTATGAAAAGGATGAGGAGCGCTCAAATAATTATATTCATTGATCGATGAGAAAATGTTATGAATTTTTGTTTTTATTGTTATTCTTTATTATTACTATTATAATTATTATTAGTGTTATTATTATTATTAATATTTTTAAAAGTTGTTAATTTCCACTTTTTTTCGTTCATGTTATTTTCGCACTTTCTCCTTTTTGTTTATCATTTAAAGAGATGACTATGATTGTTTTTTTTTCTATTTTTATTAAAATTTTTTTTTAGATTGTAAAACGACGAGTACCAGTACCACTTATCGAATATGAACAGCGTACACTGAAGTTTACTCTATCAAAATCGCGGAAGAAGGAAGGTAATATAGATTGGAGTAAATTTTTACGAATAATAATAATTAGGCAAAAGCTACCTTATCATTTAGGCTTATTTTTGAAATTAAACTAATATACCTTATCATTTAGGCTTATTTTTGAAATTAAACTAATATACCTTATCATTTAGGCTTATTTTTGCAATTAAACTAATATAAAATTAGACTTTGAAACTCATTGTGTTACATGGAGAAAGGACTTTATTCTTGCAATTTCACTTTTTTTAGATCTCATTTTTCATTAATGTAAATTTTATTGTCAAATGTGTTGATCAATGTAATGGGTGGCTAAACTCGTTTTTAACTGAAAAAAAAGAGGCATAAAACATTACTGATCAAATTGCTTACAATGAGGCGCTTAGTTGGACAAAACCGCCGCCACTAGTTGCTTATCTATCACTGAATGTGACATGCGTATCGTTGTTGAAAACAACACATTTACTTTACGTTTTTAAAATGTTCATTTTTTTTTCATCGACTTATTTTTATCAGTTGTTATGAAAAATTATTTTAAATTAAATAGAAATTTCTTAGGTAACAGTGAAGTGTTTATGGTATATAAAGATAAAATTGTACTGTAAAATTTTTGCTATTTGACTTTTGACATTTGCGATCAATCGAAAAAAAAACAAAATAAGCTACGAAATAAAAGATTGAATTTCATTAATTGAAAGAAATCAGCGGTTACTTTTCGTGTTAGTAAAAATAAATGGTTTTCTTTTTTAATTTCTTTCCGAATATTCAAATTATTTCTTAATTTCTTATGCTGAAATTTGTTTTTTTATTACTTATTTGTTAAGCTCATTCATCCGTACCATCTTTATTTCTTTGATAATTTCGTTATTTAATTTATTGATTTTCAATGAAAATTTTTTTAAAAAATTTTTTGACTTTTTTGCTATGTGATGGGTTTTTTTTGTTTCCAAAAAAATATAAAGTGAATTAATTGTTTCATTTTTTTGTTTCAAAATTTGTTTTCAGATTTTGGTATCATTCTTGGTTGTAAATTTTACATCAAAGAAATCACAAATCGTAAGTTAGCTGAAAAAGATCCCGGTTTACGTGAAGGTGATACGGTGCTGAGGATAAATGGTCAATCTGTGGAAGGTATTACGATTGAGGAGGCAACTAAATGGCTTTCAAAAAGTCGTGAAAAACTTTCTCTTGTTGTTCAAAGAGATGTACGGCGGGATAATAGCAGGTAGGTAGATAGTACAGAGTGTGAAAGTGCAATTAACTAATTAGAAATCAGATTTCATCTTAATTAAAACTGTTATATTGGATAATAGAAATTACTTAAAGTTGTTTTTTGAGTAATTTAATTTAAATTCCATGAATAGTTTACCTATAAAAAAAAAATTTCGATGCCATTTTAGCTACCTATTAAATGCATAAATAATTAAAAATTTGTATATCTGTTTATAACAGTAATTAATTAGCATGTGTTTCTAATAGAATGATAATGATAGTGATAAAAAATGAAGTTAATTACACAAGAGATTTGTTATTGATATCTTTTCATCTACTCGGATCGTTTAAAGTTAGTTTCTACATTTCTCAACATCATTGGTTAAATGTTACTGATACTTTCTGAACAGTTACTGAACTAATTGTTCTAGAATGTACTTCTGATATGAAAGTAATAGTTTAAATTTAAATTGAGTGAAAAAATAGTTTAAAATTAAATTGATTAAATTGAGTAATAGTTTAAATTTAAATTGAGTAAATTGAAATTTAATTTTTAAGTTTAAATTAAGTGATTAGAAGACTATTTACAGATGGCCAAGTCAGAATACAGTTTATGAACGATTAGGTTCAGTATCGGGAACACCACGACATAGTCCATCACCGATGCATAATTTACATCAATCTTTAGCTCCGCGATCGTCACTTGAGTATGTCAATACTTCAACAATGTCGAATACCAGGTGAGTTTAAGCTTAACTAGGATACAGTGCAGTGAAGTTATCGAACGAATTTTGAACTTTTCAACAGTTGTAAATTCTCATTTACTTGATCAGTCTGAATAATATGCTTTGTTGGCCAATTCTAAGGGCTTTTGCACAATTTATTTTAGTTATAAATAAGGTAAATTTGAAATTGAAACGATACATATTAAGCTATTTTCGTTAGCAACTTGTTAGCTAATTTAAATTATAATTTTTAGATGGTCTCACAGTGAACGGCAATCAATTGACTACGGAGATTTTCATCGAAGGAACGGAAGCATTGCAAATAGTCAAAATAGTCAAAGTGATAGTGGCATTAGAACAGTTCGGTTTCGAAAAATTGGAGGTACGTAGTATTTTAGTTGTATAAATTTCAATCAGAAATTTCTTTTGTGTGCAAAATTATCTGTTTAAAGAAATTTTTCTCATTAGACAGTTTAATTACAGGTAGTTTGGGAGTTCGTGTAATTGGTGGAAATCAAGTTGGTATTTTTGTATCAGCCGTTCAAGAAGATTCACCTGCTGCAATACATTCCATCAGATCAGGCGATCGAATATTATCCGTTAATGAGAAATCGATGATTGGTGTTACTCGAGAAGAGGTATATATCTTTATGATAGAACATTTGTCCTCTTCAAGTATTCCAACTGCTTCAAGTACTGCCTTTTATAATGAATGATATCAATTTAGAAATTATCTGTACGATGTTAACGTGTAAATTTGTGCGCGTATATTTTGAGATAGCAAATTTCTCTCAAGCGATCCATCTAAATTTTTTTCAAAATTTTCCAGGCTGTTCGTCATTTGTTGGCACTTCAGGATGATGTAACAATCAGAGTGGAATATGCAGCAGCTGATTTTGATAGGATAAGAAATGGGCCATTAGGCGATAATTTTTATATAAGGTTTATCATCAAACTATACTTTCGCTTTTTCTAATGCTTCATATTCAAAATTTAAATTATCGGATAAACTATTTTTGATCATTAAATAATAAATTTTATTTTATCGGTGATTTTCCAATGTGTATTTTCAGATCTCTAGTAGTGGGATTTGCAAAATTGATCTCTCTCTCTCTCTCTCTCTCTCTCTCTCCCTCTATATATGTGTTCTTATACTCATTTTGAAGTTTTCAGAACTCATTTTGCACATCAGAAATCGTCAAATCAATTGGAATTATCATTTTATAACGGGGATATTTTTCATATCACTGATACTCTCTTTGGTGGAACAGTTGGATTTTGGCAAGCTACACGTGTATATTCTGCTGCCGAAAATGGAAATTATGCATTAAATGATAACAATAAAGGTGTTATACCAAATTTAGAAACGTAAGCATTTAAACCTTTTAATCTTTAATTCGTTAAAATTAAACGTCAAGTATGCAAATTTTTTGAACAGAAAATTTGAAAATTTTGACAATTCCATGCATACGAACTTTTTCTTAGAGCCGAAAAATTGGCGAAAGCAGCACGTGCTGACACATCAACATTTGGTCGCTCTACGTTTTTCCGTCGAAAATTGAAAGAACGGAGGACGAAATCACTAACAAAGAATGTAGTCGATGATGTAAGCTTTGAAAACACCTGTGGTATGGCTTTTCCTGCTTATGAACGAGTCACATTGAGGCATCCACAGTTCCAGAGGTTAGTTTAGAATTTGAAAATTACATATAATAAATTAAACCAAAGCTTAAATCCTATATGAAGGAAGTATCAAATAAAAATCTCATTATCTGCTCCTTAAATTGATAGCTGCTGAATGAATGATCAGAAAGCTGTTAATTGTATTTTTCAGACCTTTGATACTTTTTGGTCCATTGGCAGATATTGCTCGACAACGATTGCTTGCCAGTTTTTCACTTCGTTTTGCGAGTGTTATCGATGAAAGTATCGTAAGATTGAGTGCAATTGATTCTGTTATTGCTACAAATAAGGTATGATTTGAGTTAAATTTACAATTTAATGCATTAAAGTAATTTTTTTAAAAATTTTAATAGAAGAAATCGACGTTAATTTATTATTGAATTGTTATTTTTCGAAATATACCTGTGCATTATTGTTCATCATTCTTTCAGCATTGTGTACTGGACGTTAGTCCAGGATCGGTGGAACGTCTGCAGCTTGCGCAGTATGCACCTATTGTTATTTTCATTGATGTTGAAAGTCGAAGTAGAATACGTGAACTTAGGAGTAAGGCTGGCGCTTCAGCTATTTCATCTAAGAAACTCATTGAGCAAGCGCACAAAATTAAGAAACATTACTCATATCTTTTGACAGGTAAGTTTTACATTTAAAAGAAAATCTTTGAAATAATCACAGTATTATTGCTTATTGGATCGGAGCTTATACCTTTTACGATAGCTTAACCAAAAACATTCCAATCGTTTTAGTTGACTAGTAAATTTGTCCAAAACTGTAGAGGTATATATTGTAGTGCTTCTGAATGCCGAAGCTAATTGCTATGGTCGTACAATAATATCATAGAAGTGTTTTGAATTCAGCAACGTTAGACGCAACGAAAGAAGATGGATGGTTTGAAGCTTTGTTACAACTAATAGCTCATTTGCAAGATCGTCGAGTTTGGATGCCGGAATTTCGACCTCTCACCAATTTGAATGACGTGATATTGCTACCTATGCATAATTTTCAAAATCAGAGTGATTCCGATGTGGATTCATTGAAAGGGGTGAGTTTCATATATTTTCTACGATAATAAGCAATTTTTAAGAAGCATTGATGATCGATCCGACATCATCTGTTTCGCTTTGTAGTACATAAATTTTCTACCTATTACTGCTGCAACTGCAAAATGCTCTAGTGCTTCGGTTAGGTTAGACATTATAAATTTAGCTTATTTTTCAGGATTACTCAACCAATGAATATTTCACAAGGTCACAATTACAACTGGAAAATAATGATTCTCTCACAAAGCAAGTGATGTTGAATTTGTTAGTTGTGTTCAGGCCTGAAATTTCTTTTATCTAGTTTTTGTATGAAAATTATGATTTCAATTTGTGGAAATTTAAGAAATTGTCGAGATAATACTTAAAATTTTAGGTCCAGTCTTGATCCTCCACTTAGTGGCTGCTATGACGTACAATATCCACGATCAGTTCGACCAATTCAATCACATTTATCAAACTATCCACCTCCACCATCACCAGCTATCGTTTCTCCTACTGCTGCTGGAATGTTAGCACCAAGAAGCAATTTCTATCATAACATTAATCCCTGTGAGCCTTTGTCACAATATTCCTCACGTGTGCAACTTACATCATCTATTAACTCAACGGCACAACAGTCACCATTTTATTGTAACTATTACCGTGACATGGCACCTACAGCAATGGTACCATGGGCTACATTACCACGTCGAAATAACAGTCATGATGTGGATACTTTTCCAACAACAGCAAATGATCCATCTGATTTGGTTCTCACTAACAGTTCTAATCGATCTACAGATCAATTACAAATCCCACTAACAAAATCTGCTATACCTCAATTAACTGCTGTACAACAACAGCAGCAACAATCGCCTACTCTTCAACGACAACAGCGGCAACGAAATGTTGTACAGCATGGTTCACCACGACTCATACGAAGCCCTCAAAAGTTACCTGTTAAAGTATCACCACCTCGGTCGCCTATCACTTTTTCGGATTGTCAAACTGTAACAGAATGTGGCAGTACCACATCACCGGTGCTATCAACTAATAATAGTTGCAGTAATAGTAATACAGTGACTACAAATGTCATTACAGACATTAGCAACAATCGACGAATCAGTTCTATTACTAATTCGGTGACTGGAAATACCAATACTGCTACTGTTGTACCAGTGCAAGCCGATTTCAGTAATGTAAAACAGGTTTCATTTCGCTTTTTTTCTCCCTCTCCCTCACTTCTTTCAGAGTACTAATGGAAGTGTTAATTTCTAAAAATTAAATTTGCTATTTGCACAAAGAAAATGATAATTAATCTTCTATTTAGATTTTGATTGAAAATGCTGACGATTATCCAGCTGGTGGTGATTGTAGTGGTGGTGCTGGAAGCGTACGAAATCATTTTGAGAATGTCGATAATTCATCATCATCACCAACATATGCTGCCAATAACTCCCGGGATATAACGACACAGTTAACACGAACAGGATTGTTTTACGACCATTTAACAAGGTGACTGGTAATTGTGGGAAATAAATCATTGTTACGTGACATAAGTGCTGGTCGTAACAATTCGATTACAATTCTTAAATTTAATCATTCATTTTTTAAACAATCCATCTTAAGTAGTAAAATAGCGAATGATTAATTGAGATTGACAGATCTAGAAAGTGATTCATAATAAGAGTATGTTCTCAGGTAAGAACTATTGTATGCCATTAGTATTAAGTATTGTCTGGAAATGATCCTTGAATATTTAAAACGTGCGAATTATAAGTATTTCATTTATTCATTAATAAATTTCAGGGATCGATGGGCTAGTAGTCAAATTTCTGAGAAAAGACAAAATGTGCAACCTGAAATTTTACGTGGTAATTCATCTTACCGTACTTCAAATGCTGTAGTATCATCGTTACCTGGTGAAAGTTCGACGGTTACAAGGTATCCAAATGATTTTTATTGGAGTGGAAAAACTGAAAGTTCACTACTACTTTAATAATGAATTGCTTAGTCGATCTTTTCGATTTTTCTTTCCAGTTTGGTAATTCCTATTATATTGCAAGATTCTCGAAAGCATAAGTCCTTTTTATTCTCTTAATTTAATTTAAATTTTTGAACGATTTACATTCTCTCAAATTTCAAAGAAAAATGCCTAATGAAGATACATCTAGCGAGGACAATGAAGTGATGCATAATAGCGATGGTGACAATTCAGTCTTACGGTTGTCACACACATCACCAAAAAGTGATTTAAACGCCCCAGTGGATTGTATCACAAGTGAAGATAACGATAGCACAAAGGAAACTACTACGAGTACGGATGCTAATGCTACCGTTATTGAGCACGCAACAGGAATGATAGATATTCGAGGTGGCAAATTGAGTTGTCCGAAAACCGGCGTTTCATTAATCATTCCCGAAGGAGCAATTAATGAGGGCGTAAGTTTGTATATTTTGAACATATTATATTTTATATAACATTTAATATATATTTTAGAGTATTATTTACTTTTAAATGTTACACTTAAAATTACTATTATTATTAAAAAATAATATTCCATTTTTAGAAAACTTGATAATGTCAACTATACACGTTTATTAACTTGGAAAAAATTTGAATTTATTGTATTCTAGGTTCAGCAAGAAATCTACGTGAAAGTTTGCCGTGCAAGTGATGCTGGAAATCGACCACCACTTGATGAAAGTCGGGGTGAGAGTTTAATGAGTCCATTGGTGATGTGTGGGCCTCAGGATTTGCAATTCAATCTTCCGGTTGAATTGCGGTAATGTTTTTTTTCTATTAATTTTTGGATTTACATCTATTTTGAAGGAGAGATTTTTCGTTTTGGAGCAACCGTTAGGTCGTTTGGAAGTTTACTTTTACGTAAATTTCAAGCTAAAACATTAATATTTAGTGTTTTCGAATACTTACTAATTGTGTGATCTGAATAGACCAGAGGGATCTGAGGGATTTTTTCCCAAAATATGAAATCAGTCTATTGTGTTGTAGTTTTTTATATCAATCACTCTTCTTGTATTTTTCATTGATCATAAAAAAGTTATTTTAATTTAATCAAATTAGCTCTTCAGATTACCTCATTCCGTATCAAGCAGTAGTGAGAATTGGTCATTAGCTTTAAAGTCCGGTACCGGAGAGCAATGGGATCAAGTTGCATTGGATAAAAACACTTCATCAGTTGTAACAGATCATTTTGTTTCGATTAAAATTAATCATTTCTAAAAATTTTAATTAATCGATTTATTGCTGTTTTATTAAAGCTTACTTTAATTTTTGTATACTTTTCATATTTATCAGTGCTTTTTTTTTGTTCTAATTTTCATTTTTCTTTCTCTCTAATTCCATCTTTTTTCGTTTCTCTAACATTGTTTAGACTTTTCTGTATTCTTTCTTCTCTTCCACCTTTTTCTTTTCTTGCGATATTTCTCTTTTGTTTTTATTTGAAATTTGATTCTTTGTTTTTTCCTCAAATGAATTTGCTTTTGCAGTTGCTGGTGCTGCTGTAATTATATTTTGTTACTTTCAATGATTTAGGTACTGTATGATTTCATTGTTACATTTGAATTTGTTTAGATTGGAAATTTTTTGAACAGAAGAAAAATAAAATTTTATAAATTTGTAAAAATTAAATAGAAATACAGTAATATCCGAATTTTTAAAATGTTCAATTTCAAAATGTTTTCTAAATGGAATAGTTGTTCACTCATTGCATTTGACGTGTGTGTGTGTGTGTGTGTGTGTGTGTGTGTGTGTGTGTGTGTATGTGTGTGTGTGTATGTGTGTGTGTGTGTGTTGACATTTGATTTGCTTAAATTTCAGTTTATTTTAAATTCACGAACAAAATATTTTTGCATTGTATATTGTCATCAAATAGTTAATTTCTCTTCCCATTTTCCTCTTCCGTTACCCACACACGTTTTTTTTTTTCACGTATCAATCTGATCTCACTTGACTTCCATATGATAATTGAACATATACAAATATTGTACTGTATTACTGAATAATCAATAGCATACCAAATAGACGATATTTATAAAGTAATTAGATTACACTTAATTTTTCCTGTTTTTTTTTTAAATTATAAAAGTTGTAAATTTTAAAAAACTTATTGCTTGCATATACATAAATTTTTTCACTAATCTAATATTTCAAAATTTTAATTTTTCATTAATCTATTAGATTCATATGTTATAGGTATCAAAGAATTGAGTTTTACATTTAAAAGATATTTCATACTTACTCACACTATGTTAGAGCAGTATTTTGACTTTTCTAAACATTTTACTATTTTGTTTTTTTTAATTAATATGCTTTATTAGGTATTGTTATTTCTTCTTCTTCAACTAATTACAATGTATTTGTTTGATTTAATTTTTATTTCTTTCCAAATTTACTTCAATTGGTAATTTAATAATAAAGTAATTGTACTTATTTCAATTTTAATTTTTTTTTCGCAAAAAATTTGACATTTAAATGAAAAGATAAAAGGTAAAAGTATCAAAAAAAAGGAGTTTGGAATGATAAAAGTTTGACGAATAGTTTTTTTTTTCAATAAAACAGATGAAGTAATTTAATGATAGCTTACTTCTCAACGACAGTTAAGTGTTTCGATGGGTTGCTCGTTTTTTTTTTTGTTTTTGTTTTTGTTGTAAATTAATTTATTTAATAATTGGAATTTACTGGCAAAAGATTTTTAAAATGCAACGCTACAACAATCTCACTAAATTTCAAAAAAAAAATCCATCATTAAATTTCATCATTTTATTGCATTAATTAAAATTAAACAAAATTTACAATTTTTAGTATATTTTTTTTTCTTTGTCGTAGCGAAATGATGATAAAAGGCTGGGAAAGAAACTGATTGGACAACAAATAACAATAGAAAGGATGGATGGAGGAGCGGAAGAAATTTTTTAATCTTTGACTTACGAAATTTAAATTAACCATTGTTTATCAGAAATTGATAACCGGTTTCCGGAGAGATGAAAAATGAAATGCATAAATAATAGCTTCCTTCATTTTTTTTTCCTTTCGTGCAATTGCAGTTAAATGAATTCTTCCAGATTATTGCAGGAAAAATGATTGATTTCAATAACAATTACTTATTCTCTTTGTTTTTTAAATTTAAAATGAATAAGTAGTGAGTGTTTTAAAAATTGAAAAATACCTAAAAATGTGTGTTATTCATTACTTCATAACTGTTATGACGTACAACAACTATTTTTTTGCGCATTTGTTTCATTTATTTTTGGTAGATGAAGTAAGCTTACAGCTAATTATTTAGCATTTATGCATAAATTATAATTTTTTTTGTCTATGAGATTGATTGATTGATTGACAGTGCAAATAGTTCTGTTACAGTAGGAAATTAGAAAAACGAAGCAAAGGAAATAATTATTTCCTTTGTGTTAAAATTAATTATATTAAATTATTTAAAAAAATGGATGCTTTTAGTTTATTGAAATTGTGAATTTATACTTCTTTTTTTTTACAGATTTCAACAATGATTTCATTAGCATTCACATTACTCATAGGATTAATTGCACACGGAATTGAAGGATGGTACTATCCGGGAAGTTATGGTTTTCAAAGTGGTGGATGGCATCAACCTTACGGTGGTTATATGCCAATGCCTTATCATCATCATCATCATCAACCCTATCCTCATTATCCTCCTGCAGCAGCAACAAGTCATAGTTATCAAAGTTATCAAACAAACACTTATCATCATCATGATATTTATCACATGTAAAATTTATTTCATATTACTATTTGTAATATATTCTGATCGTATAAATTTTTCAAATTAAAAGTTAAAAAAAAAATAGAAAATTTCGATGAATTTAAATTTAAATAATTCAAAAGAAATTAGCTATTTCATTCTTTTTTTTTCCTTTATCATAACAATTATTATTATTATCAGGTATTCCACGCATAAAGGTGCACAAATCGGCGCCGCACTTGGTTCATTGTTTGCAAATCTTGGCAGAAAAAAATGAAGGAAAATTATTTGCAATGAAAATTGATTGTTCCTCAATTCAAATAAATACCTCATCTCAATTTTGTGTGTGAAAATTTTTTTTTTTTGCATAAATTTTACAAGTTTCACCAACGATGATGACTTGTGCTTAATGAGATTTAAGTTGTGAAAAATTTTCCAACAAAAAAAAAGAGAAAAATTCTTTTTTTAAAAAAAAAATAAAATTCTTATTATCACACTTTTACCTTTCGCCTTAATTATCCCACATTACACTGATTATATGTAATTAGTGCTAATTAAGCTTCATTGACAGCAATCTTTGATGAACACTAAATCAGAAAAATCAATAAAGAAATTAATGATATACTTTTTTTAAATTAATTTGCATTTAGTCGATCACTCATTTTTATATTAATTCTATTCATTTGAATCAAAAAATTCACAAAAGAAATATTAGCCTACCTGAAGATTTCGATCAGAGCAGTTATATTTTCCACATTTCTCTCTCTCTCTCTCTGTCACTATTATTTTGTAATTAATTTCACAATTATTATTTGACAACATGTAAGACATGCAATGAATGTATTTTATAATTGAAAAATTAAAATTAATTAGAAGAAATTTTTTACTTCGAACATTCGCATGAAATGTTTATTTGCTAACATGAACAATCAACGGATCTTCTTTCTAACATTTTGTTGCTATCTTTGAATGAAATGATAAAGACCTGCTTATGTTTGATAAATAACATTGTGACCAAACAGGATGCACCAATTAGGAATATTACGGTACCGGATAATAGAAGCATATCCAACGATGAAAGACAAATTGTGATAGCATGGACTTCCTCTTTTACGGCTAAATTAACAACAATTATTAATTTGTCAGACCGCGCATCTTCTCAACTTCAAAGTTTTAGTAATAAATCATTTATGATAGTGTTATTGAGTATAAGATGAATATTTGTATCAGTTGATATAACTGATGTGCGCATTTGTCCACATTTCAAACATCTTTCTTTCACTTTCTCTCTCTCTCTCTGCTTCATTTTTCCTTGAAAAGATAAATATCCGTTTTCATCTCTCATATTACTTGTATTCGTTGCAAAAGAATGTTCTTCAATTTCTCCCGAATGTTTCTTTAGGTTCACCACTTGTTCTTCAACTTCATCTGTCTTAATAACTCAGTGAAGTTACCTTTGCTGTCGCTTGATGATGCACTTGAAAGGTGAACTTCAACCAATGGGAATACAACAACGCGTGCTGTAAGATCCATTTCAGCAACATTCATTTCCGATTGCTTCAAACTGTCGTTAAGATGAATTCCTCTTCGAGCTCGTGTCCTATGGGATGTCGTACTGCTTTCAATAATACTAAAATAACTATATGCCTTTCAAATTAGACATTGGAAAAAATTTTTAATTTATGTGATTTCATATTAGTCCTCAAAAACAAATGGTTAAACTCACGCAGATTCCAACGATGATTGTTGTGATGATGATGATCGCGTAAAATGTGAATTTTTTGAAATTTCCTTGTGCGTAGCATCTATTGGTCCGAAAAACTCTTTTTCGGACTCTAAAACCAGTCCACAGCAGTCATGAGAACTAATTATCATCATATCGATAGCCTTTGCTATTCATATAAATTATCACTATTAATTTTTATTGATTTTAATTATCATCATTACTAATAATTATCACTAGTGGTATCATCATTATTAGTAGTTAGTGTTATTACTACTTCAACTTGTTACTATTATTACTATTATTGTTATTGTTATTATTGTCATTGTTGTTGTTACTATCATCGTTACCATCATCATTATCATTACCACTATTTGTTAATTAGTAATTCTCACCGTTGTTATTATCATAACTTTTTGTTTACTTAAATAGTAAGAAGAGGCGTGCCTTCAAATTAGACATTCTAGAAATTTCTAAAAATTTCGAAAAATACTACGCTGATGAAGGTATAATGGATCATCATAATGACCGCGATTTGGCGAAGGGTACTTGATTGGCAGTTCTGTCGAATATTCGATATTTTCACAAACTGGTGGCTGAAAATAAAATTAAACGAAAATGAAAATTTTGTGACTTTTTAAATTGCTTTAAAAAGTGATTTTACATATTTACATAATAAAATGCGAATTGTTCTGATAAGTTTGCTGAATCTTTTCCATTAAGCTTTTCAAATTATAATGATATTCATTATCGGTTCGATAAGTTTCTACTGATTGATAGTGAATATGCTTCTAGTAGAGAGTGATAACAGCTAAAGTCGTAATGTTTCTACTGATAATGATAATGCTTGCACTATCAGAAGAGATTACCCCTTTCGGGAGAAATCCTTTGTGAAAATTTTATTTCACATACTTTTAGATTGGTACTTTCGAATTCTTCTTATTGTAATAATCTTAATCATTCCTTCACTATCACTCAGTTAGCTGAAATATTTTCTTTGAAAGATTTCAAATTACAAAAAAGTTAACTTACTGTCACATCATCACAGCCACCGTCATTTTTAACACAAAGTTGTATGGTACATGTAAAATACAATTGGATTTTATCGGAATACTTGAAAACTCGTGTTTGCGCATAAGCTGTTATGGCCTGACTATCATATTCAATATCCGATAGCAGCAAAGGATCCAAAACGCATCTGAGTTAATTAAATCCATCACATTAATTGTTTTTAAAATCCTTTCTTTCCTTTTTCTTCTTCTCTCTTTTGAAACTTTGATGCAAAGATTGAAATTTACACTTTTAACCTATGAAAGCATTAAAATTGTTCAATGTCTGAAAAATCAAAATGCAAAGAAGAGGTGGATAAAATTTGAAAAAAAAAATAAAATTTCCAAAAAAAGACCCTCTATTGTCCACTACCGGAACATGCCTTCCATGACCATCATCAACATAGCATGAGTGAATTAGCATACCGTATATCGTAACAGCCGCTAAATATCACACACCAATACAGCAAATTTCGTTTAAGAATTTTTTCAAATTTTTTTTCCAAAAATAAACTGAGTAAAATTAATAAAAATTTCTAAACAATATATATATTCATAATGAAAATGGAAATTATTTTATGACAAAAATTATTTGTTGTAAAATTAACTTACTCAAATCGCAATGCCATACATGCCATACGTGATCACCAACGTGCGCAAATTTAACAAATGGACCATTACGACTTTCACGTATCTCATACATACACGTTGGAAGGGAAAATTCTTCCTCGATTATTTGCGTTGTTAACTGACTAAATTATTAGTACAATAAGTAGCAAACAGTAAATCAATCAACTGCTACTACTTTTGAAATTCAAAAAATTTTGAATTACTTACTTATTTGCTACTCAAATTTTAGCTTATACTTAAATCCCAAATTTTCAACTTTTATAACTTATAGGATTGATGAAGTAATTTAGCAAAGAATAGAAATTCAATAATTTAAATGATTGTCTCACTGAGATAAGAAAAAAATTATCATTCAACAGTTCGGTCTTTCAAACCAAAGTGAAACAACACCAATCCGAGGAATTAAGTATCTCTCAACAACTTTAATACTTATCGAGCATTTTGAAAAGATAATTTAAATAATACTTTGCTTTTTATTATTTATTTACAGGTTTAATACTTGCAAAGAATGTGAAGGATTCTTTTCCAACAAATTTATAAATAAAAAAAAAGTTCTTTTTTTGCTTTTTGTTAATTAAATAAAATAGCATACCTAACGGCTAATGTAGCTCCTAACGCTTTAACCGATTCAATGAAAAAACATCGAACTCGATATGCTCGATCAACTTCTGTCTCGAAAATCTTAAATTTAACAATTTCAATTGTTCTATAACATTTGAAAGTTTAAGTTAAGAAAAAAGTTGGGCATATAAATGTTACATTAATAGCTTTTTTTATTAATTCCAAATTTTAATTATTTTCGCTTAACTTTTTAAAATATTAAGAAATACTTAAAAATAACGGATAAAGAATTTTCATACTCCGGAACAAATATGATTTAAAAAGAGAAAATGACATCATACCGGATGAAATGATACAATTACTGTGAATGTGTAGGCGACACCACGTGGGTTTAACTAAAATTTAAAATCTAATTAAGAGAAATTAAGTTTGGAAGCATATTGAATCATAACAATTTGCGGGAAAAAAATTTTATCAAATCGCAATTACAATCTATTTGATGGTTTAAAAAATCCTTAAAGAAAAATGAACGATGAATTATTAAAATTTGAATAAATTTTAATCCGAAGTTTGAAACACTACGCAAAATAATTAGTTACAATTAAATTCTAGTGAAAAAGTTTTTTCCATGAAAATTTCAGGTAAATTATAAATAAACAGTTTTATTTTGCTATAGGAAATATTTTCAACTAAATTATTTTATGAAAGCAAAAAATAAATAAAATAAATAAATTATCAATAATTAAATTTATGTTATACCCGTCTCATCCATATAGGTCATCAGCTATGAGCTCCTCATTTCTTTAGTGACAGAATTTGTTTAAATTAAATTAGCAGTTTTTTTTTTGGAAGAGAAAATAGCTAAGTAATATACTGTACGCTGACGTCGCATGTTGCATTCACCAAATTTCAACGAAAATTTCACTTGTTGATCGTAATTTGACGATTGATATGGTTGTTGTTTATCGCCGTGATGTGACGTCACACAATCAGGATTATCACTTTCACCCTTAAAATTTTAACATTGCTTGCTTAATTGGCTAGGAAACTAATTGTTGAAGTTACCTGAAATAGCGTTGCATGCAACAACTGAAGAAATGCCTTTCGCCTCTGAGCGAAGTGTTTAATGATTATGATCACATCGATCAATCAATACTAAATAGCTGTAAGCATTTTATGAATATTATTGAACTTGTGATACCTGAACATATAACCGGCCAAAAAATGAATTTACAGTGATTACGTCGATCGAAATACCGTCTAAACCACATTCCACTTTCGGTTCGCCAATAACACCATTTTTAATTACTCCAATATTTGCTATTGAATTTCGGCATATCTAAACGATTGTCATTTATCAGTTGGTAATTAGAATTTATAATTTTTGCCACAAAATATTGAATTCACTTTTTTTTTCCAGCAGCTATAAAATTCATTCATATAAACCAATTAATTGACCTTCTTATTTCAGGTTAAATATTATCCAAATGCAATATGAGTGAAATAAAAAATTTGAGTAAATATTGAGTGAAATAAAAAAAGATTCCGTTGAGTTCTGTTCTTTTAATACTAATTCCTTGAATTTTACTAAAGTTTTAACTTGTGCTTTAACTTTATTTGTGTTGTTTTGCATAGTAAAGAACTAATGTGATGTGACCTGTAATTGAAAATTGAGACTTGAAATAAGCAAAGTCTCATCATTGACACATTTGAAATTGAAACATTGAGCAATGCGTTTCAAGCCTAGTCATTTTTTCCTTCTATTTTATTCCTAATTTCAAACGCAGCTGAATTAAAAACCCTTGGCGTCTGACCCCACTGCAATAAGATCAAACCATTCCGTTGCCGGGAATTGAACCCGGGCCTTGCGGGTGAGAGCCGCAAATCCTAACCACTAGACCACAACGGACTCAGCCATTGTGCACAATTTAATTAAACCTAATTCAAATCATTAAAACTAACAATGCTAACTAGCGAATAAAGCGTAACAATCACCGTCGTACTGATATCCATCCTTTCAACTTTCACGTAACGTTACCACCGCCGTAACCACTCGATTTCTCAGTTGTTAGAGGAGAAATTTTGTCTAAACTGACTGAAATTACGTTAAATAATGATTTGCTGTGATCTATATTACGAAAGGGTCTTATTGCATTAAAATGAAATGAACTGAATTAGATTGGATAATAATTTGAAGAGAGAGAGAGAGAGGATGAGAGATAGTGGGAAAGAGAGAAAGGAAAATTTCTTCAACTAATTGTTTGAATTAAGGTGAGAAAAAAAAGCTTAAATAGGTTAATGTGAATTCACATATTGTTTGACCTATCACTTAAATTATCCATACAACGATGAGAAAGAAAGGTAGAGAGAGAGACAGAAAGAGGGGGGAGGGGGAAACACAAAAGAAAAGAGATAATTATTAATTTTTGACGCATTAAAATATTCTTGTTTTTACATCAATTACAGATTATTTATTTTAATGATGCGCTTCTCTCTCTCTCTCTTTCTCTCAATCATTTTCTTAATTTCCATTGGTCATTTTGTCCTTTCAATTGTATCGTCCGATACGTTTTTATTTTTGTAAACGATACACCCACGCACACCCACGCACACCCACACACCCACACACACATGTAGGGAATGATTGTATGGATAATTTTTGTAGGAATAGTGAATTAGCGTAATATTTGTGATTCTAAGTTAATCAATGAAACTAACCATTAATTTTTTTATCGAAATATTTTAAAAATAAACATACCTGTATGGGATAATACATGTATAGAAAGTTTTCTTAAAAAAAACCCATTCTAAATTATTATTATATTTAAGAAAAAATTTAATACGAAAATAAAGTGGAAGTAATGGAGAAAAAAAAATAGAAATCAAAATGATTTTAATATTTTGTTGACATTACATTTAATTAATTTTCAATTTCATATTTTAACTGAATTAATTTATTTGCTTGCTGTATTTAAAAAAATTTTTTTTTCGTTTGAAAAGTTGCCTGGTTGAATGGAATTTTCATGAAGTAATTTGAAGTAATTGAACATTTACTTTGTTCATTATATTTTTTATTAAATGAACCAGAACGACTAGTTTTAATTTAGCCAATTTAAAATTAAAATCGTTGCACATAGTACCGTACCGTAAGCTGAAGAACGAACAATCATAATTCAGACTAGTCCATCTAAGAAAATTAAATTCGTTAATTTAAACAATGTGATCAAATTGCAAATTTTAGAATATATCTGTGAAAAAAAAAAGTATAAAATACTACGTGTAATGCAACTAAGCTATTAATAAATTTTAATTTTAAAATTATTTCATTCATTGAACTGAAATTTAGTAATATTTTAAGTGTATTTTCTACATTTTAAAATTAATCCATATGTGACATAGTTTTCTTTTTCTATAAGAAAACACAATGCTACTACACTCATTTAATTTGCATAAAATTTGAAATTAAATTTCACTAAGTGAATCGTAAATAATTTATTTAAATGTCAAAATGCATATTCATTGCATTCTTTTTTTTTCATACAATCGCAAAATGATGAACTCATTGAATTTAAATTATTTATTGCACAATAAGAAAACAAAATACTGCTCATTTTGAAATACAATTATGCTAATTTAAAACAGTCGAATATGTGTGGGGCGGATTTGTCAACAGATTTCCAAAATCGAATAGTTGGAGCGGAAGATGGTAGTAAGCCGATAGCTGCGTGAGATGATGTAATCGTTGATGATCGTCGACGATAGGCTAATTGACGTCTCTAAAATTACAAATAAAATTTCTTCAACGATTACAATAATCTACTGATATTCAATATAATTAAAAGTTAAGTGCTAATTTTTAAAGTTTTAAAAAATTAAAAAATTTTTTTGAAACATTTCATACAATGCTAGAAGCAAGAAGTAATTGAACAGAACGTTTCTTTAATTTTAATAAAATTTGAAAGAAATTACTTCGAATAAGTGTCCTCTTTTAATTTTCTCTATAACAAATGCAATTATGTAGGCCCATGCTTTTCTTGAGGCCTCTGTTCGACCTTTCTTATCACCCCAATCTAAGGTGCAATCGATAAACGTTTCTGCCATCAAATTCCACATTTCATTTGAGCTTTGTTGTCGAACTAACTGAAAATATTACCAAAGAGATTTCACGTTAAACTATAATTTCGAAGAACAACGACGTCTAACAATCAATATTTTTGATCAAATAATTCAAAAATTAAGCTAACAATTTTTATTCGAAATTAACTCCTTAATTCTACTTCGATTTCATCAATATACGCTGATTATAAATTTTGTCAATTTTAAATTTACAGAATTTAACCAACATTTGCATGTGTAGCACCAATAGAAAATAGATATCCGGACGTCAATTCTAAATTTTCCAAATTGTCAACAATCTGTAAGCAATATTAGTTCAAATAATTTGTAAAATAAATATTAAATTTTTGATATTTTCAGGTTTTTTTATGAGAGCGAAAATTAAACAAACAAATTATCAGATAGAAATAATCTCTATCAGTGAGACTATCAGTATTAAAATGGAATAGAAATAAACAGTGAGATCGGACATTTAACAATTCGAACTATCCGTGTACGATTTGCAATAAACGACCTGAATATACGGTAATATGAAAATGAAGAATTGATGGGAAATATTATTTCTGATAGTTTTTTAACTAATCAAATTATTTTAATTAATCAAATTATTTTAACTAATCAAATTTAACTAATCAAACTAACCTTATCCAGCATTTCACCGATAGCTTTTGCATGTGCTTTATTGAAACTGTCACGATTGGGAAAAGGATGTGGAAATGGACAGTGAAAGAATTGCTCTTTTATTCTCCTTGATTTAAAAAATATTCCATACAACAAAGTTGAACCAATTACAGTTGGTCCTTTTGTTACGTAAACTTGACGCCAGATATTTCGTATTAAGTGAATTTGTGCCGATGTAAGAGAAGGTAATGTTTCCGCGGAACGATGTCTACTCAATGGTCGTTCAATCTGCAAGTAAAAAATTTTTTTGGTAAGAAATTGAAAATTGAAACATTTTGTGGGGCAATATTATTTCAGCTAAATCATAAAAATAAAATAAAACGATTTCAGTTTATATCTATGAAGTTAAAAGTAAGTAAATTTTGCAGCACTCAAGAAAAAATACTGCAAAAATTTCTGCGGTAATTCAGTTTCAAAAATATTTGCGCACCAAAATTACTTGAATTACAATGCTGTAAATAAGAGATCCGTTCGTCGAGTGAAATTACCTGCATATTATAAAGTCGGAAGTGTTGCAACGACGATTTCTTTTTTTTCTCATCAAATTTTTCCTTCCAATTTTCTTGCGAACTACTACTTGTGCCCGTTAATGATCGTCCACGACATTTTGCAGTTTGGTTATCTTCTACTTCGAGCGCATTATCAACCGACTGATTGGAAGAAATGGAAGAGGTAGGAAGTGTAGTACTGCTTTCATCACTTACGCTCGTAAGAAAATTGCATGGCTCAGTGGAAAATAATTTTAACATCTGAAAAGTTAAAATTTCAATTTAAGCTATTGAAAAATAAAAATATGAATAATAATGAAATTCGCATTAATATTCATAACTTGTTGTATTAAATGACAAATTATGATAAGCAAAATTTCATAAGTTTATAAGCAAAATTCATAAGCAAAATTATGATAAGTATAAACTTATCGATAAGTATTACTTAATAGATACAAATAAAACCTGAGGAACAGTAGTTGATTGCTTCTGAACTGCAACAGATGAAGAAAATGGAAGTTCATCGAATTCATCGTTGAAATCATCTTCCACTTCCCTGTAATTTAGAAAAGATAAATTAGTGGGAGGAAAAGATGCCGACGAAATTGATGAAATATTTTAATGACAGCACTATTAATTAATTACAATTATATCATTGATCAGTTAAGCTTTACGATATCTTTCACTTTTTTTTTCATCATTTTCACTTCAAGAGATCACAAATCACGCATGATAAAAGTTGGGAACTGACGTAGAATTGTTGTCCGTATTAGTAATCAAAATTGTCGGTCTTCTTGATTGCATATCTCGTCGAAAGGATCCCGATGGACTATCCAGGCTGAAATTATTTTTAATGCGTTTCCTCTTTTTTTTTTGTTTGTAAAATTGCTGGTTAGAAATTTGCGTGAAGTGTAGTAGGTATTTAAAAATATTCACCTAGGACTGGATGATAATTCTATTATTACGGGCGGCTTTCTTTGATTTGATATTGAAGTGGTATGCCCCCTGTCCTGCAACAAATGAGTAATTGTGTTAATTAGCGCATCAAACGTTCAAAATGTAAACTAATTGGTAGATTGGTATTTGGGTAGGATAGACGAAAGTTGAATTGCACTTAATTTACTATCATTGAAACTGGAAATATTGATTGATACGATGTTGATATAATTGTATTATATTCCCACGATATGCCAGGATAATTATTAACACTGAGAATGTGGAAGTGAACAAATGATTCTTTACGAGACAATATTTTAAAACTGAGACTGAAATTTCACAATATGTTAGAAATAATACAAACAAGGATTTCTGAAGCCTCGTTGGCTCAGCGGAAGAGCGTCTGTCTCGTAAACAGAAGGTCGCTGGTTCGATCCCAGCACGAGGCATCGCTTATAGCTGGCACTTTTTCTGCTAGAAAGTTTGAACAGTTGGCTCAGTGGGAAGGCAGGCATCTGTCTCGTGAAACAAAATGTCGTTAGTTCGGTCTCAGCACCAGGCATCTGTACATCGTCCATTTTCGTGACAAAATTTGACCAGTCTTTTTTCGTTGTATAACTTACATTATTGTATTTATAGATATCATTCAGTGATCATTTAGCATAGAGAGGATCGATATCATCTACAACAGGGAATACCAGGATCAACGGTACTGGAGCCTGTTTGTACAACAATTGTCAAGGTATCGTGGAGGGGGAGGGGGATGGGGATATCATAGTAATGTAGTAGAAAGCACGATCGAACTACTGCATCCGACTATAGCAACAGTGTTTCTCTGATAACTTTATATTGCTAAAGTGATAAGCTAAAGTGATAAGCTAAAGTGATTAGTGGTGCTCGAATGCTTGCTTAGAAATTATTTCAAAAAGTAAACAGTCAGATTTAACTTCGCCTTCATCAAATAACGAACAAATCGTTCACATCCTTTTTTCTTCCGTTCATCTATCTATCAATAAAGTGCGCACGAAACGTCATGGCATTTACCATCGACTATCACCGTAAGTGAAGATGTACTTTTGAATTTTGAAATTGATTAAATAAAGTTTTAAACATTATTTTCACCCAATTGATGACTCATTTCATCTAATTATCTCTCGTTTACTTTTTTTTTCTTAATTTTAAAAAATCAAAAAAAATAAGTTCGATCAATAAGACAACAAATTGTTTGTTTTGTGATTTCTCACCATCAGATACAACGGAAAAAAAAACATTCTGGAATTGTGTGTTTACTTTTTATAAAATATTTTTCGATTAAAAATGTAGCTTAAATTAAAATAATAAATAGTAAAAAGTGTCTGAGAAGATTACTTTTAGTGATAATAATGTTAAGAAATAATTAATTAGAAAAAAAAACTGAAGCAAATTAAAACGAATTTCGTTTAGTAATTATTGGACTTTTGATTTAAAAAGGAATTAATTAGGTTTGGGAGTAAGTCGATCTTCATATTCTGCATAATTGACAGTTTCTTGTTGAAATGTCATTTGATAGAAAAGAAAAGAAGACAGAAGTTGACAGTTTCTTGGGAAAAGTTCTAAATTAATCGTCGAAATATAAAATATACTTACTAACATTGTGATGATAGGTTAAGGAAGAGTAAGATAAGGTGATAGTAGAATTATTGCAAGGAAAATTAAAATCAATTAGCATCTGAAGAAACTCTGTAAAATTCATTTAGCAATATGTTGTACAGTGATTTCGCATATTCTTGGATTTAAATAAAACAGAAAACCTAAGTTGCTTATTTAGACAATTTTTAATTTTTAAAAAGTTAATAAATAAATTTTGAGTCTTTGTAATTTTATAAAATTTCAGCATTGACCAGTAAAATGTTATAGTTTGAAAAAGTTAAATTAGTTAAACTTTTTATTTTAAATTTTAATTAAACTATTAATTAAACTACTTCAATGTGATTGAGCGAAAATTTACCAGAGCTGATTCGATGGCAACCGTTGATTGATCGAAAAATTCTTCAAAATCTACCGGCTCATTATTATATGGAATATCAAAATGGCGTAATGAAGTGTTCGAGTGGTAGTCATTGTTCTCGGCTTGAAGAATCCTTGAATTTCGTTTTTGCTTTCGCTCCAGCTCATCATCGCTACCACCGATCGGTTTCAGACGTCCGCCATCCTGTTGCTGATCACGATCCTGATGTAGCACAACTGATTGCCATTTTCGAATGGTACTTATTTTATGATCCACAACCCACTTCCAGAAACGTTTCATAGTGAGCAGCAAATCAGCTCAATCAATCAATCATAATAAATTGTTTTAGCACAATAGCGATGATACTCACAGTACAGTAAGAGGGAATAAATTGTAAATTTTAAGTGAAATAAGGGCGATACATCGATTTCTATCCTTTCTGCAACACAATTGTTGATCGATGTAAATTGATGGTAAAATTAATAATTATTTCAATTAATAATAAATGCAAAAGAATAATTTTTAGACGAAAGTAAACGTTTGTAATCATAGTTTTCCATTTCTCTTTCATTTAAATCAGTTTTTTAAATAAATATAAAATTGGAATTGACAGTAAAATCAATTATTTTTCCTTTCTGTCAACTTTCCATTTCTCATTCGAATTGAAGATTTGTCAAATGACAAATCATTTTAAGGCTAATGTTATGTTATTTGACATACGTCCTATACTTACATATACATACGTGCCACCCACGCATTTCTACTTTACTTCAATAGCGTTGTTATTTTATTAACTATCATGAAGTCTTCTATCATGTCTGAAGCTTAGTGACAGACTTATGACATTATGATATATAACTGTTGCTGACAACTATCTCTTATACGGGGAGGTTAATGCGACCATTGAATATATCCTTGGTCAGGTCTTTTATCATTTAAGACAGAGAATTTATCAAATTTAAATCGATGAAAAAATATTTGTAAAACGTGCGTAACAAAATGATAAGTGAGGAAAAGATCCTGATCTGTTAATCTTCACGTCAAATTACGTGACAATTATTCAATAGTGACAAATGTTATAAATAAGCAATTGTGTAGTTCAAATAGAAAATGATAATAACCGTTTGTGATTAAATGATAAAGTTAGCAAACATTTACTGTGTTTTATTACAATAGCATTCCTGGAAATTATTTCAAAACTATTTTACGTGCATCTTACGTGATTATTACATATCTTACGTGATTATTACATTGTTCAGTTACTTTATTCGTATATTTTACACATTTACTTAAACCTAATTTACATTCATTTATTAAATTTAATTTTTTTTTCTTTTTTGATATTCCCCATTGTCTTGGTGAATATCCCGATAATTTGCTAAGAATTATGATGCAGTTGAAGAGGAGCGAACATCCATTAATCAATGTCTGTATCTCTCGACAATTACTTTTTTGACAAATCAAAAAATGTAAATGTAATTTAATACGGTGAGAAAAAAAGATCACATAGAAATGTAAATGTGAAATGGAAATGAAATTTCAAAGTGATCATATTTTCAATGAATGCAAAAAAAAAATGTGTCATTAACTTAGTAACAAAATTATTATCACAATGATATCATAATGAACTGAAAACCTAGATTTGAATTTGAATTCATTTCAAATATTTTAAATGCATTTATAGCAATTAACAGCATATTGGAATTTCTTGTTTTGATAATTGAGCATTTTATTTTTTTTTGCATCATAAACTAAAATTAGCACATAATAAAAGTGTTTTTAGGAAATACTTAAGAAAATTTATTGCTAAATTCGAGCAATAGCAACGGCTAAATTTGAAACGAAAAGAAAAATTGAAAAAAAAAAGAAAAAAAAATGAAAAAAAAAATTGAAAAAAATTCCTACTTCCTTTCCTTACGAACTATTTATTCCTTTCCCTTTCCATCCTTCCCCTTTTCACTTCTAGAATTTCTTGCCACTGAAATGACTACTTTTTTTTGCCTATCAGTACAAATTATAATTTAATAATTTTTATTTTTAATATAAATGAGAAGTGAAGAGGATGTGTGAGCTCTGCTCGATGAAAATTCTAATTCACTCAAAAAATTTTCTCTCACAAATAACTATAAAATTTACTAGGAAAAGACGATAAATGATATTTAGTTAAAATGCATGGCTAATTTTTAAAATTTTAATTTATAAAAGTTGATCGTTGCTCTATATTTATACTTATGTTATCTATACTTATGTGGTAAGTACATTCTATGGAAATTGACAATATTGTGATATAATTCGTTAATAGTACGCAATATAATATACATATAATTTACATATAATTTCATATAATTTCATAGTTGTAGTATACTGCTCAGAGTGTACCACAATTGTTACAATTGTAGTACCACAGTTTCCGCACTAATTGATAAAGTAGTAGATATTGCAACTTTGCAACGATTGCCTGATATTGTTGTTAACAGTAACATTGATAGAGGTTAATTCACCGTTGAAATAATTTGATAATTTCTTAAGAAAAGCTAAAATTAAAAGTTAAAAATTGAAATAAATTATAACATTCAAACCGAAACAAGCATTGTTGGTATTTTGGAAAAGAATCTTTTTTTTTTTAAAATTTGTTAGGAAACAAAAACATATCAATTAGAATACTTAATGGAATGATATAGGAATAGCTTATTGCAATAATTAAATAAAACAGTTGTCAGCTGAATGGAACTAAAATGAAAAAAATTATAATTAAAATTATTAGCAAATAATTCCGCCTAAACTGATAGAAAAAAAAATTTTGTTCAACGTCGATATTTTAGCGATTAAAATGAATTCAATGCAAAATGTATCGGTTTTTTCTTTGAAGGAAAAAGGGAAAATTTGCTATTCAAATGGAAGGAATGACGAAAATGGCCAATAAGCTAATTTTTTTCTTCGGTCATAGAAAGGAAAGCAATCAGCGAGAAAGAAAAAGAGCTAATAAACTAAATGCAGCAGTTTTGTTAGCCTCTTTGCTTCAAAGTAAAAAAAAACATTCGAAGGAAAAAAAAAACCTTCAATTCCTTGTAATGTAAGAAAGAAACGTAAAAATCTTTAAAAAGCATAAATAACATAAAAGGATTACTATTATGATTTATTATTATTATTATTAATTATTATCATTATTATTTATTACTGTTACTTATATTTTATTAACTACTACTATTACTAATTAAAAATTACTGATAAATAAATTAATAATATTACCAATTATTGCTAATAAAACGGTCAGTAGTAATAATAATAATAAAATAATAATAATAGTAGTAATTAATAATAATAATTAATAATAATAATAATAATTAATAATAATAATAATAATAATAATAATAATAATAATAATAATAATAATAATAATAATAATAATAATAA
>JABVXW010000209.1:0-96627 GCA_013365375.1 Litomosoides brasiliensis | reverse complement strand
AATAATAATAATAATAATAATAATAATAATAATAATAATAATAATAATAATAATAATAATAATAATAATAATAATAATAATAATAATAATAATAATAAACAGTAATAACAACAACAACAACAACAACAACAACAGCAATAACAATAATAAATGCTAACCGAATATTTAACATTTCCTGGCAAAGAAGAAGTGCATTGGAAGTTTTGCTAACACAAAGTGAATTTCACTTATGAACAAGTTGCATCAAAAAGCTAAAAATATTCAATAAATTCTTTAGCACAAGGAAAACTTACTCAGAGACATTTGAGAGAGATGAGAAGAGAGAGAGAAGGAGAAAGAAATTTTGAATTATCCTAACAGAAATTCTTTCACTATTATTTTCGAAAAAAAACGAACATTAAAATTTATTGCATTATTTGCTCAAATTTTTTTGATTTTCGTAAATTTTTCTTTTCGAATAAAATATTTAAAGGAAGAAAAAAAGCAAATATTACGGAAAAGTGATGAAAATGAAATTCAATTTAATAACATTCAGTAGTTTAGTTTTATTTTATACATTTTCCATTTTGTATTCCAATCAATCTGTTCTTTTCACACTAATTATATTTTAAAGTAATATATTTTTTCAAGTTTTCCTCTTCTTTTTGAAAGAGAAAAAAAGGTCTATCGTTTTAATTGAGGCAATATCATCACAAAATGGCTTTTTATGCAAAATATTTTACCAGTGAAATCCATCAATTAAATGATTTAAATTTAAATCTTTTATGAAATTCTATTATTTTCTAAATGAATTTCAAAAGCGTATTGTAGCTGAATATGTAAAAAGTTTAAATAATTTTAACTGATCGTTTAAATTGAAATTTTCCATTTCTTATTTTAACTTAATATTATTAAAAAAGTACGAAAAAAAATATATGTAATTTTGATTTTTTTCTCCGCTCTGTTCTAATTTAGCTTGCACTTATAAAAAATGCAAAATATTCATTTGACGAAATTCAGATCTTTCTATTTCCTTCTTTTTTTCTCCCTCTCTCTCTTCCTGTACAGTCACTCTTTCCCTCTGAGTTTTACTTCACTTACTCCAATCATCGTGTTCATTCAGTGAGACAAAGAGATGTTAAAATGGATTGAAAATTGAAATATTTGGCCAAGAAGTGTAAAAAGAAGGAAGGAAACCCTCTAGGCCTCTATGTTTGAAATGATCAACAATTTAAGCGCTTCTTCTCTTTTTCTTTTTTATTTTAAAATTCGAAAAAATGAGGCGTCAAGTAAACATCTATCAGTCATCCCTCATTTTAGCACTATCTGTCAGGAAAACAAAAAAAGTATGAAAAAGAAAAATGCAAAAATATTGATAAGTAAAAAATTATTTCAACAAAAATAGTAATAATTCTATTTTGTAATTTTAGCTTTTTTATTTTTAGCAGTGTTTTACCTGTGCTACCTGTTAGTGCAAAACTGATATCGCTATAACAGTGAAATTATGATTATAATTACCATTAACAAGCCTTACTTAGCAAAACTAATCATCATCATCGTCATCATTACTTGTACGCTTTCCTTTAGGCTCTTTCCTAATTGTCTTTCATTTTACCTTAAAAAGCTTATATCATTTTTTTTTCTTATATTTTTATCAGTTTAATCACTTTCTATCAATTGGTTTGATTAATTTTGTAGAAATTTTAATTGCTTATATCATTAGTGGACACTCAGTTGAAATTATAAAGATATCGTAGTACAACGAAAGAGGCAGTATGATTAATGCAAAGTTTGTTTAAGACTGGAACAGCTGACCGGGAAAACAGCAACTGTACTGGTCCATTAATTCAGTGCTGTGTAAAGCCTGGCAACTAACAAAACTTCTAATGAAAGCAAAATTATTTCTACAAACATTAATGCATCATTGCTAAGGAGCATTTGTGATGGATAAAATGGAAAAGGCAAAGAAGTGAAGTTGAATTTGACGGACAAAGTGTCCTGGAATTATAATACTGCAAATACAGTCTGCTGAAATGTACAAAGGACACCGCTTGTACCGTTAATGGTCTGATTAAGTGGTTAGATAGCTCTCATATTCAACCTGTTGCTGCATATTTTCACCTTCAAGGGACTTCTCGTATTTGTCAAATTTCAAACAATTAAGTAACTGTTTTTAGAAAATTAAAAAATTACAGTTGTAATTGATTATGTAAAAAATATAAATTAACTTAATTGTGCTAATTAGTATAATGGCATATCTTTTGATCTGTTGACTTATTAAATTAGCAAAATATCGTTGTGGGATGATTGTTAAAGTAGCAATAAAATAAAATAGAATAATTTAGAATAGAAAAAAAAGGATAATAAAAACTGACATTTATGGAAGGAAATGTAAAAATACATAATCCATTTCGATGAATTAGTAAAAAATGTGAAATTTTTGAAAAAGAATGAAATTGAAAAGAGAAAAAGGAAAGTTTAATTTAATTTGTTTCTAAATTTTCCGAAGGGAAAATAAGTAATGTGTGTTTTATTTACTTAAAGGATAATTAACTTACACCACTGGCTATTTCCAACTGATGAAGGCACATTGTTTGGCATTGCGCGTTGAGAAGTTCGTCGGTGACAACTGTCACAGGTAGTTGTGATAGAAGTAATTGAAATGCAATTAATCTCACAACTAGCTTAACCGTAATTACTGATACTTCCATCTGAAATTGTAAGCTTAATTTTTGGACTGAAACCGATTGGACATAACTGGGAAATATTCTCTTTATGAATTACAACATATGTTCATGTTCAAACTAAATTTCCGTACGTTACAGATATACGTCAAAAAACTCAACCTAAAATTTTACTTGTTAAATACTAACAAATATTTGATATCTTTCGTATAAAAAATTACACATTACGTATAATTTAATTGAAATTATAAAATTTGCAATAAGTACAGTAGAAGATATTTTGATGAGCGCTTAAATTATGATAATTATCAAAATTAAGCATATCACCTCAATTTTACATTGATAACTAGCAAAATATGTTTGGTCGGAAAATTTTTGCATTTTGCTATTTGAAAGAAAAAAAAAGTGTAAATTAAATTCTGAACAATAACGTCCTAAATTTAATGGGAAAGAGCTAAATTCCTAGGTGATTTTAACACTTTTCTCGCCATCCCGTTCGTCTAGAAATGAACTAAATTTCAAGATTATTTTCTCGCTCCCTTTCATTCATTCATTTAAGTATTTTTCATAATAAAAATAGCTAGCTGTCTGAATTGCTAACTCATCAAATGTAAAGTCTACGATCGTTTATCGCCAGGAATGATAGCGATCGTCGTCGTGATGCTTTGGAAGAAAATGGCAAACGGTGATGAGTTGAGGAGCGGAAGGCGGAGTTCCTCTTCTCCTCTCCGCTACCGCATATTGCTCCGCCCCGGAAAGATACGATGTAATCTTACTGAAGCAAATTTTCCTCAATTATTATCACTACTATATAGCTATTATCTTAATACTATTACCTGTACCTCATGTCTCTATTACCTTATCACCGTCGACAACTTTAATATCTCTCGTTTAAAATAACTATAGTAGTATTATTGGTATCGTCGGCTACTACCATAATCGACAGGTGGCTTTATTGACAATATTACCACCGTTCCCACTACATTTCCATTCTTCCATTATTCTACAAAGAATAACAGGTTTTTTTTCCTCCAAAAGTTGAATAAATGAGTGAAAGAGTTTGAGTGCGAGAGAAATCTCGCCGTATTTCTCTCCGCAATTGATGCATTATAATTTGATTGGTGCAAAATTAAAAGCAATTAAGCCATCAAATGTCATTCTTTCTTTTCTTTTTTTCTTTTCCCAAACATACAGCGAACGAATTGTTTAAAACAAAATTTGTGGAAAAAATGACAGAAATAGTAAAATTGTACAGCAAGAAATTGCACCAACAAATGACTTCCTCTCTTGGAGCGCATATTTTGTGAAATAAATTGCGCTCAGTCTTGAAATATGTTTTTCCTTTCATCTAAGGGTCATTTTAATTTAAATTATCAAATAACACACCTTTCGGATAATAGCAAAAAGTATAATTGGAATTTAGTTACAGTAAATTGTCAAAGGATCGATTCCTTCTTGTTAAAAAAAATGTAATTCAAAAAAATTATTGTTGATTTAACAAAGTTCAAAAGACTTATTATTGTGTTACTCTTATTACTGTGGCTTAATCGCTAATAAATCGATCTTATCATTATTTAAATCATTGAACTATAATTATTTTAATTAGAGAAAGATCACTATTTCATTGTTCTAAACATTTAATTAATACACCTTAAAAGTTACACAAAAATTCCGATAATTTTGGAATAATTAATTGGTTAGTGACTGTTTATTCTTACTATCGACCAAAGTCCAATTTCACCTACTATACAGGCCACTGATTACACATGCAAATTATTTGTTATGAATTAATATACACTGAGAAACCAATTAAGATGAAGTATTCCGCCGCCAATTAAAACTTCCCAACTGATCTTAATGAGTGCATGCAAAAGTGAATAGAAATAAAATGAACATTTTTTTCTCAGAGAAAGCAAATTATCAGTAGAAATATTATATCTTCAAATATTACCGACGTAAAATTTTATACCTCCAAAAGTTATTGTGTAAATTTTATGTCTTCAAAAAGTTTTGAATTAAAATCAAAAGGAAAAAAAAATGTAGTTCGACCTGAAATCTAAAGATCTGTAAATAGAAAGGGCATTGTACTACTACTATTATCATTCAATTATTGCCGTGTGGTTGTTTTTGAAAGCGATCGATAAGATAACTGTAATTATCATTGTATAACACTAAAAGTTAATTTCATACAATCTATGAGGAAAAACAACAAAATTCATTTAAAAAAGTTTTCTAACATAAATGGTGAAAAAAAGAAGAGTACTGATAAGAGCTGTTTAAAAAAAAAAATCGAAGTTTAAATTAACATCAAAGGTCAACATCGTAATGTCGGGGACATTCGGTGATGATGAAGAATATAGTTATGGGTAGTGTGAGTGACTGGTTGACAAGAGCAGTGACAATTTCCCAAAGAGATATTTCCCAAAGGAGAAAATTGATACGATCAGATATGCAGAACTAATTGAGAGAGGTACAACAACAGGTTAATGAGAATGGCCGTAGTACAGCTAAAACCACAGAATATCGTACAATTGCATAATGATGGATCTGTGCAACGTTTCACTACGCTATAGATGAATATCACAGATATTATTGCTATAACAAATTTGCCACAAATATCTTTGGATATAATTTACCTGTCATGCATAATTTCTCCTCCTCCTCCTCCTATCTATTTTGTTGCAAAATTAAAAATTTGGAAGTAATGAAAGAAGAAAAAACGTTTTAATTAATTAAATTTATTTCTTAATTAAACTTTTTGCATTTCTATTTTTTTGCATTTAAAAGAAAAATAAGTTAATTTTAGTAAAGTTACACATAATGCTTACAAATGGCGGAAAATGTTCTGGATGGGTGCAAAGTAGGAAATTATAACAAGGTAAATTTTCACTGAAGTATTAATTAAAATATGACCTAATTGAAGAAACGTTAAGACTAAGACTACATCATTATCAAAAGTAAGCAGTATCAGTTTGATAAAATAAATTTTCAAGCTTTTCACTTCAGAAAGAAAAAGATGTATAACAATTTTGATAATAGCCAGAGGGAGAGGAGTTAAATGTTTAACCTTTTCTAATCAGTCCTATCAGATAGCACTTTCCAGTCACTGATAAAAATGTTTCCTTCTAACATTAATTAGTTCTTCCTCCATTTAATTAGCATTTTCTCTCGAGAGGGAGAGAGAGGAAGAAAGAAACGACAGATATAAAACTTAATTGGTTTCCTGAATTTGATATTTTTTCAATTTTTAGTCTACCACTAGCCTTCCTCCTTTCTCAAACGACAAACAGTTACAGTTAAGCTTTCCATTAGGACACTTCAAACGCTTAGCGACATTTGCACACCAATGTGGTGCATTGTAAATTATGCACTTAAAAGTGACGAGTGCTTTTAGGACGAAGCATAGGGTCATCAACATTTTGTAAGTGGATGATGCCCTTGCGTCATTTCATATGTTTCAGTATTCCGGATCCGAGATGTATGTGTACTGCTGTTCCATATTTTATGTTAACAAAAATATGTGTACCCATAAAGTATGTGCATCTTGAAATTTTACATTTTTAAATTTTACAGTTTATAAAGGGACGAATAAAAGTTTAATATTATCAAAATAGCACAAATTATAAATTATCATAAATTTGAATTAAGAATTATTTTTGGATAAAATCCAAATATTGCTGCTAAATGAATCATTCATTCTTTTAATGTGAATGAAATTCAAAATTTTTTCTTAAAAATTCTGCATAGATTATTGTATTAGCGTGGGAGAAGAATAACAATGAATTGAATGCTAACTGAATCAACCGTTTCTGTTATTTCAAATATTGACATCTGGCGTGACAAGACTAGTGCGTAGCATAGCACGTATTGGGAGATTGTTCCGGAAGTCGGCGAAATCGATTATTAATTCATTAATTGATTTTCAAATATTGCAGGAATCCTGAAAGATAATAGTAAAATGATATTTCAAAATAATAAAAGAAACATAAGAGGAAATAAATTTGACAAATTAAAGAATTAAATTTATTACTAAAAAATTTTGGTGTTTGAAATTTTTCTTCTTTTTTTTGTTTAAAATAAATTTGAATTTGTTTTAAACGACAAAAAATATGACAAAAATAAGAGGTTTTTCATTTAGTGCATTTAATTAAATTATAAATTATGCCTAAATAGGTACTTAATCTACAAGTGTTGTAAATAAGCTATTGGTTGATATGGAATTATAATATTTAAGTGGAAATGATAGTAATAATTGAGTACCGGACAATTGCGCCACGCATCTCAAGTTGAATCTTTTGAAGCTTTGACAGCTGCAATATTTGCTAAATAAATCATTGAAGAAAAAAACGAGTGTCCACTTACAACACGAAAGAGGAAGGGCAACGACAAAAGAAGAGGAGCACCTTGTTCTCTTTACGCTCGGCGTAAATTGCTGAAACAGCGGGGGGTCAGCCAAACACTTTTTTTCGGAACAAAAAAATACCTCTAAAAACATCTTAAACATAAAAAATATACCTTAGAGTTTCACTTGTGCTTCACCTGTGCTAAACTTCACGTTTATCATACCTAACTGTAAGAAAATAAAATTAAAATTTGAGAAAAAGTTTAGATTTGGATAATAATAATTTGATATTTTTATTTTTAAACATTTTAAAAGTTAGCCAATGAACAATAACAGCAGCTCTAATTTACGAAAAATACATTCAGTCAAAATTTTTTTCGGAGTAATCACGGAAGGCATGTAACTCTAAGAAATAGTGAAAGAGTGAAAGTTATTGCTAATAGTCAAATTGATGAAATGATCTTTAGCTTTATCTAATTAATTAGCTGCTAATTATTTCACTCATCAAATGAGCAAAAAAAAAGAGGCGAATTATTTGTTTTTTTATTCAATTCGCAACAAATTTTTGTTATTAAGAATTTCCAGAGCAAATGATTTCAGTATAAATTTTATTAAAATTGATATTTTATTCGATTGAGAAGAAAAAAAAACAAGAGGAAAGAGCAAGTTTTATTTCTTTGTGGATAATTAATGGCAAGTTTACCTTACCGTATCCGATCTCTTCAGGTTAGGATTATTGTCGGTGCTAACAATTGCTAATCCTATTGTTGAAACATATCATCGATTTAGCACACACAAAAGTATTTCTGTTGTTTTTTGTTTTTCTCTTCTATCAATCTATTTACATATATCTAAAATTAAATTATTGAAATTTAATGCCTAACAGGTACAATCATAACAAATGTGTTTTGTTCTTTTTTTTCGCTATATTATAATGAATAGAAAACTTATTTAAATTTTTAAATTAGATTAATTTGAGTGAAATTTTTAAGTTTTAGGGTACAAAATATGCAAAAATTTAATATTAAAATTTAAAATCTTTAAGTAAAATTTCATGTACTAAGTAAGTGTTTCATACATTAATGAATTTCATTGGCGTTTTATTTCACAAATATGCATAATATAACATATCGGCAAAAAGAAAGAGAAAATTGTAAAATTTGAAAGAACGATTGAAAGTGTGTAATAGCACTGGTGGGATTGTTGTTAATAGGCGCAGAAGGGAAGATCGGTTTTTGGTATCAATAAAGGTGAGACAGTTCTTGAAATTACTAATTCATTACTGATGTGATGGAAATTACTGTAAAACCGGATTGTTAACATTTTCGCCGAATTATCACCCTTTCTTCCCCTCTACCATTCACTCACTCCTTCCGTGGCTCTTTGACCTAAGAATTTTAGGTACTTCCATTTACAGTTACCACATTTCACTCTATTTCATTTCATTCCATTCCAATTTCATTGTTGATTAAATGCCATGAAATTTCACCGTTACTACAAAAAACACTTGACATTAGGGATTTGAATTCAAACTCTGTCATATTTCAAAGGTAAAAATGAGGTCAAAATATTTGTAAATTGTTTTGCCGATCAGAAAAATAATAAGTAAAATTAATAATTTAGTGTGAAAAAAGAAGGATTGAATTTTTTTTACAATTGAAACTGAATTTTATTAAAACGTATTTTGCGGCATTTATTTGAATAAAACTTTTGTTAAATTGGTAAAGATAGGCATTTGAAAAAAGTTTATATTTATGAAAATTAGAGTCAGAGATTTCTCCGAACATTTTTGAATTTCTTTTTTCCGTTTCTTTTTTCTTTGGAATCGATTACTGCCAATTGCACGACTTTTTCAATTTTTCCTTAAAATTGCTGTTCTTATTTTCAAATTTTAAATTTGCCATGAAAATTTATGGTTATCGATGTTCAAATGACTTTCACTTCCTTACTTTCATTTTATTCTATTTTTGGTATTATCACTCATTTCACTTTCATTTTTTCTTATGCTAATATTAAATATGTAAGCAAATAAAAAATTAAATTTTATAATTGAAACAAATGCGAGCAATTTCTACGAAAGGCCTACTATAAACTAACTTCTTCTACTTTTTCTACAAGCCTAATATGAACAGTACTGAATTCCACAAGTGACACTATTGTGACTTACTTACTACATAGCCAAATTTAATTGTAAAAATAAATTATCAGTTATCGATGTGGAAATATTTTTGCCAATATCATTTCTAATTGTTATTAGGCTTGTAAGCATTATTGCATTAGGCTTGTAAGCATTATTGTTATTAGGCTTGTAAGCACTAAGCATTAGGCTTGTAAGCTTGTAAGCATATTAGCACTTCTAATTGTTATGAAAAGAAGCTGAATACTTACTGAAATGAGTTATCAGAAAAAAAATAAGAATGAAGTTGGTTAGAAAAAATGCATTTGAGTTCAAAAGATGCTAATATCTATTTTGTGAATTGCATTTATCAGACAGTAGAAGATAGTAGGATGATAAGAATGAGTTGTTGTAGGTCGTGGTAGTAATGAAAATTGGATGGATATCAAGAAGTAGAAGATTTGAGATTTGAAAATAAAATGCTACATTTGGAGTTTTAATAAGAAATAATTTGGAAAATAATTTTCACAAATAACTTTCCCTCTTCCCCACCTCTTGTAATTCATTTAATTAGTCGTAAATGTTGAAATTAAATAATAAGCAATGAAAATGTATGCAATAAATGGGATATGAGCGATCGATACTTTCATTCTTACTGTCAACAAATGAAACGACCAATAAGCTACGAGAATTTTGCAAAACTTTTGAATTACAAAAATTTTAATTTAAAACAATAAATTTTCAATTTTTTTCCAGTCAAACGTTTTTGTTGATACTTATTCAGTGTTTAAGAAAATTTTGTTTGTTTACCTTTAATTAAGTAAATTATGTAGGATATTTGTGGACTTGTGATCGATAAAAGAAATATACTTAATTAATAAATCATATACAATTTTCAGGTTAAAGTAATTTCAGGTAATTTAACTTAATTTGTTGCTTATCGCCAAATATAAATCGCTTAGCTCATTAGTAATTTGATAAGCAAATGGATTAAAAGAAATGGTGATAGCTGGCATGTTAAATTTCGATCGCATAATTGGTGGAATGTTACATCAAAGATGAAGTGCCTTATACTGCGGTTGTATGAACGTAAGGATAATTAACCGTCTGGAAAAGCATCTATTTGAAACTTAAAACTAATGTGGTAAGTTTCACTGTCATCCTTCTGAACAAATTGGTATCAATGCAATGACATTTATCAATGCAATAAAAAATTAATTATAATATTTAACTGAAAATAATTTAATTATATTTGTATGCGTGTACGTGAAAATGTAAATTTCACTTTCTTTGCAAGGATGACGAATGGATTACCTGCTGCTTTTCCTGAATTCTTCGACTTTTTATCAGACTATTTACAGCGCAAAAAAAAGCCCATGTGGTACGGAGTCGTCGTGCTTGAATTTTGTTGTAGAGAATTTTATTGAAAATACTTACCTCATTTAATGGTACTATTAATTAAAAACTATAAAATTGTGACAATCCTACTAAATCTAATTAATTAGCATAGATGTTCATTTGCGGTGTGTAGCGATTGAATGTGTTAAAATGTTGAATTTCATTGAAGGAAAAGTTGAAACTCTGCTTTGCCACTATCAGTTAGAATGAACTGAAATTGTTCGTTTGTTTTAAAAAGAGAAAAGTTGGTCGAAGTAAACAATAACACACATCTAAAGGCAATATGAAGAAGGTTGAAGCAAGCGAAATCGATTTTTATTTATTTGATGATTGTAACCTTTGGCCTATGAAACTGTTCAGCATCAATAATTGTTAATCGGTTATGACTTGTTATGTTGGAGCAAAGGTCAATCTGATGATCTTTCAATCATTAAATTAATAACAACAACAATCTAATAATAGGAAGAGTTGTTGTTGTTGTTATTTAATTGATGAAAATTTGTCAGATGAAATCAGCTCGTACATTTTTTACATTTTTTTTTTTAGCATTTACTTAATTTATGGAGCAGTGCGGTCTAATTTAGGTTATATTCAAATGAGATTAGTACCAACGCTTTAGCAGATTCGCTTCACTGTAAGCAAATCCTTTCCAAAACATTTTTCTTTAAAAATTTTTCATAAATTATGAAAATTTTGCAAAAAAGATTGTTATGGAAAATCATGCAAATTTGGTAATTATGCAATGAAAATGAATTCATTTTAAAATAAAAAATTTTGCATAACTTTATCAGTCTTGTTAATTTTACTACTTGTTGGTTGGTATCATTAGGTTAGTTTCTTACGACTATTGTCCTATCAAAATGTCTCTTCTACAACAGAAACAAATTTGCATGTATTTGTGATGATAAGGTCAAGCTTAGGGTCATTTCCATATCATCGATTGGCTCTCAAAATATCAGCAGAACAATGCTACCGTTGAGCTGTTTATTTACTTTCAAATATCTCCGTGGAATTGATACCGTTAGATTGTAAGACTGAAATTACGTGAAGAAATTCATTTATCGTTTAATAAGAAAAAAAAATTCTTTTTTGAAGATTTGCTATATCAATTGGTTGTTTGATGATATCCACGGAATTTCGTCTGTAATTTAATTGCTTATTGAAAATCTTCCTCTCTCTCTCTCTTTTCCCTCCGAAACAAAAAAACAGTTAAATAGTATACTATGAAAAATTAATTGTTCATAAATATGAAGGGATTATTGGTAAAATCAAAATGAGCAAAATTTCCATTTATCTTTCAATTTCAATGAGTGCACACTGAGAGGGTGAGAGGAGAGGAGAGGAGAAGAGGGTGGAATGGAAGTTGCAAAAGATTGTTGGATAAAAATGGAGAAAGGAAAAGAACAGAACGTCGTATCTCATAACCTCACAAGCTTACTTACCACTACTACTACTACTACTACTGGTCATTTCACCACTGGTCATTAACTATCGATCGGGCAGCAAACGCTTACATATTTGCAACACTTTTTTACTTTCCCTCTCATACCACTCATTCATCCATCATTTCATCTTTTTTTATTCCTTCCTTTTTTTATTCTTCAAATTCATATTTAACTCACTAAGATTAGCTAATTAAATCCTAAAAAAATCTTAAATTAAAAAAAATGAAAACACAACTAATTTCACTATTGGCCTAATTAAAGATTTCAACATACAAATACGGATAATTTTAAAAAAAGCGCACAAATTTGAATTCCTTGTCAACTAATCATTTCCATAAATTAGTCAAGTAGCGGACACAACTCCTCTCTCTCTCTCTCTCTCCCTCTCCCTCTCTTACAAAATTGTTTTTCCTACAATTTCAATGGAATAAAAAAAAATACTTCTTACAATAAACAAATTCTCTTGCAATAAGAGTTAAAAGGTTAACAATTACGTATATCGATTTATGAAGTTTGATAAAATATATCACGATGAAAATACTCTCTTTTTTTTCAATTCAATCGTTATAATGGATGATAAAAGTTTGAAGTTTTTAGATTAAATTAACGGAAGTGAAAGTGAAATTGACCATCGAACGGATGTGAATGAGGATAGGACCGGCAATTCTCAGACGAATCAATAGGGTTAGCTATTCTCTTCACATTTTTCATCAGGAAATTCTGTTAATTTCAACAAATTTTTTTCGAATTTATTTTTATTAAATTTTATCAAATCGATAATTTGTGTAATTCTGTTAGGCATGCATTTATTTACTTGAATTAATAGAGAATATCCTAAAACAGTTAGTGATGTCGAATGATTATCCTAGTAGTATGAAGAAAGTTTGAAGTGGTCAAAAAGACATCATGTGATTCAACCATTTTTGATGAGCAACGTTGATATTTTGATTTTAAACGATATTTTGATGCTTGAATTTTGATTTTAGAAACGAATCAATACAATTAGCTATTGCAATAATTGCTTAAAGTTTGATAGAATTCTATTATAAGTGGAAAAAAGAAGACGTAAGGGAAGAGGTTGTGGTAAATATCCCGTAATACATTAATTCTACGAAATAATAATTCTTTTTAAAAACTTCGAAACTATCTGTTTGCTTGCATCCCTTGCAAAATGCCTATAATTTATGCATTGGCAAATGGTTTAGTGGTATCTTTTTTGATTGGTATATTGTAGTATTAGAGAAAGTTCCTATTCTATTCACATATCCTCAAACAGTTGGATAAAATGTGATTGTATATTAGGATAGTTTATTTGTTTATACCTTTTCAGACGCAACTATGAAAGAATTGATTTATAAAAATATAAAAATTAGTGGGAAAAAAGCGAATTTAGGAAGAGCGTAGAATCAGCAAATCGGTTGAGATGTGAAGTGTTGTATTGTGGGGTAACGTGCCTGAATGAAGATGATGAACTTTGCTCTTCAGCCGCAGTCAGTTGATTGTAGGAGGTGGGAGGTTGCTTTTACAGTTACGGTTTAAGGTTTTGAAATGTTTGCTGCATTTTTGGGCTCTGTTAGGTTTGTCAGGATGTCGGGTTGTTGCTAATCGTCTCACAGGATTTTTGCGAAATTTTTTTAAGAGTCGGTGAAATTCTGATATGAAACTGAAGTATAGAATGAGTTTATTGTGCAGGTTGTGTTTGGATGTGAACTTTACACCAGTTTTTTTTTTAATTTATATAGCTTAGTTCTATAAATAAAGTGTATTTCCATACAACAGTGCATTGCCTTTCTGCATTTTCCTTTTTTTCTCTTCCTTTCTGCTTAGTAATACTGTCCTCGAGGTTTATACCTCATGCGACATTGGCACCAATGATGTTAGACTAATTGTTGCAGCAGATCCGGACTTTATGCAAAGTGTTTTTATTACTGGTAATAGTGTGTGGCTTTGTTTATGCCGTCGAAAAATAAAAGCTTCACTTTTCTGGTTGAAAAACCTCTCAAAAAAGGTCTTGTGAGAAGTTTACTTGCACGAAATGAGCGCAGAGATAAAGCATTAATACTTTACTGATTCATTTAAGAAATAATTTGAAATTATCTTTGTGCTGCAAGCGTCAATCAATAGGAAAAGATATATCCGTTCTTCGTTCAGGAATTTGTTTTTATTTTTAATGGAGAGAAGGGAACTAATTCTTTTTAATGGATGGGAAAGACAATTCCAACCGAGTAACCTGGATAAACATTAATTCTTTTAAACAGATCTTATGCCGAGTTGTCCATTTCCAGATTGTTGACAAAAAGGTCTGGAGAGGGAACATGGATATTGATGATCATCAGGCGTGCACCTCTATGGATGTTGCAGAAAATGATGGGAGCTCAGATGATGATGGAATCCACTGGCATTTTTCGCAAGTTAAAGGAAATGTCGAGCCTGATGGAGGTATTACAAGCGACGGTGAGATCTTATAGCGTGTGATCGGCTTTCCATGACATTGTTTCCACATGTGTCATCTTGGGAACATATCGTGTCGTGAAGTCGAATTTATGCTTGAACATCCGTTTTCATCTGTCGCTTTTTTCTTTCTTGTGATGCTTTTGTATTTATAGTGCTTTTAGTTTGTGCTTTCGATTTTTTTCTGTTTATATGACTTCAGAAGGATGTTTCCTTACGCTTTTTTAAAACTTTTGCCAAAGGCGATATAACATTTGGCAATGGTTTTGTTCTTATTTGCTGTGCTATAATATTAATAGTTCTTTCTAAGCATTCAGTCAATTTTAGCGGATATTATATCCTGTGTTGAATTTTCCCACGACGGTGAATTCTTAGCAACGGGTGACAAAGGAGGACGGGTTGTGATATTTCAGCGTGATCAAAGTGTAAGTTCTTATTTATTGCAGTTTGTTTTTGTTGTTCTCAAGTCCTAGAAATTTTTTAGAAAATCCGAGCTTCAGTATTAGAATAGCAGTGATTAGTAGGTAGCATATGCATGGTCGTTTCTTCCATTACATCTCCAAAAAAAGATGCTTCTACTGATTGAATCATTTCTGTAATCTTATTATTATCTCATTAGTTGGGAATTCCTGTTGACATGCACGAGGTGATTGCTCTGCGACCACTATATTTTACTATAATTCTGTTTCTTTATAGGGGAAATTTATAAATGGTCAACGTTCAACTGACTACAACGTCTATTCCACTTTCCAGTCCCACGAACCAGAATTTGATTATTTGAAATCTCTCGAAATAGAGGAGAAAATTAACCAAATTAAGTGGCTGAAAAGGAAAAATGCTGCTAACTTTATCCTATCTACCAATGGTATGAAATCGTTTGCTGGATAAATATGGCTTTTTTCAGTAAGCTTAAATAGAAATCAGCTCTAATTTATCAACACCTAAAAGGTATCTTACAGATAAAACAATCAAGCTGTGGAAAATTTCTGAGAGAGAAAAGAAAGTTGCCGATGGTGATTGGAATTTAGCAAGAAATGATGATGGAGGAACTGTAGGTAAACGAAGTGAGTATACAGGCTGAAATAAAGAAATGAAATTTCACATGTTTTTCGTTTGAATGTTTTGTGCTCGGACGAAATTCAACTCAGTCTATATTTTATTTTATGATTTATTAACATCTCTTTATCATACTATTGCGTGGCCAACATGAACGTGTTTATCATATCTATTCTTGATTTATTGTTTTTTACCCCAAAATTTTTATAGCATCTGTTATTTCCCCTCTTAGTTACAGCTGTTAGAATTTCTCATGTAAGTTACAGGCTTTAACGGGCAGCTGAAGCTTCCGAGATTAGTTCCAATGGAATTAATAGTCGAAGCATCTCCTCGGCGGGTTTATGGCAATGCTCATACTTATCACGTCAACTCTATTAGTGTTAATTCTGATCAGGTAGAATGTTTTTTTTTTATTCAGCGTTTCTTGCTTTTCAATGTTTCTCTACATATTTATCTTTAATCAGTTGTACCTTTCAGGAAATATTTCTGTCGGCTGATGATTTGCGGATAAATATATGGCATCTTGAAATTACTAACGAAAGCTTCAGTTAGTTTCATTATGAAAATTTTCCATTTCTTTATGTGAAAATCAATAAGAAGACAAAGTGTTTTTTACGATGATTTTAATAATTACCAGTTGTCATTACAGATATAGTGGATATCAAGCCAGTGAATATGGAAGAGTTAACAGAGGTGATCACTGCCGCTGAATTTCATCCGACTCAGTGCCATTGGTTCGTATATAGCTCTTCCAAAGGATCAATTCGCTTGTGCGATATGCGCGACCGTGCACTTTGCGATATTCATGCCAAATGTAAGCGATTCAGTTCATGAGTTTGTGGAAATGCTTAATTTTTGTTGTGATAAATCTCGAATTATTTTACTCCTAAGATAATTATCGTACTAAGTTTGCAGTATTTGAAGAATCAGAAGATCCGGCAAATCGCTCGTTTTTCTCGGAAATCATCGCTTCTGTATCCGATGTGAAATTTTCTCACAACGGGAGATATTTGCTTACAAGAGATTATTTAACCGCCAAAGTGTGTATTTTTTTTTATTTTTGTGGTAACTGCATTTCTTCTCACCTCGTATTCGTTTCAAGAAACTTATTTTTTATAGGTATGGGATATAAATATGGAGTCTGGACCCGTGGAAACTTATCCTGTCCATGACTATTTACGCTCAAAATTGTGCACACTGTATGAGAACGATTCCATTTTCGATAAATTCGAAGTTGATTGGAGTGGAGATGATAAGTGAGTTGCAGTGCCTTATTTATTTAAGACTTTGTATTTCTTAAAGTTTTTTAAAACATTTCTGGATTTGCATTTGTTTTTCCACTGTCAATTTTTGAGAATATTTAACTTAGTTGCTATATTATTGATTTTCAGCCACATCTTAACTGGGTCATATAATAACTTCTTTCGATCATTCAAGAGAGGTGTTGAAGCAGGTGTTGCCAAAACTTATGAGGTAAAGTGTGATAATCCTTTGTACCGACGAAAATCTGTTTGGTGCTATTCTACTGTTTGACTTAAATTTTAGGCTCGCATTGAAAAATCTCACGTGTGCTTACCAACTCGTCGAGTGCTAACATCAGGTGCTCGTGTGAACAAGAAACGTGTACTTGCTGGAGCAGCGGAGACGCAAGCAGACGAGGATGTGAGCGCGGATAGTCTTGATTTTACTAAGAAAATTCTGCATACTGCTTGGCATCCTGAACAGAACATTGTCGCATTAGGAGCAACCAATCGACTCTATATTTTTCAGGATAAATAAAAATTTATTAATACTAGTTCTCAGTGCACGCGGAAATTCAGACATATTTCCTTTCCTTTTTGGGTTATTTCGTCTTATTTATTTGATTCTTGAAATGTGGCTTTACTTTTTTGAATTTTTCAACCAGAATCTGAGCGTTCAAAATATTGTTCATCGATAATGAAAGTTAGGATGGACATTGAGAAATGTAAAATTCTCGCGCAATTTTCGGTGACGGGAGTCTTCTATCTTTTAGGGATAACATTAAAAAAATTGCTTATTTATCATATATTTGTTGTTTTGATAACCTGTGCAATATTTTTTACTGCATTTATTGGCTGCAGTGCTCTATCAACCTCGCACAGCCATTTTAATTCCAGAAGAATATTTACTGTGGTATATTCTCTTACCACTCATGTGGATTTTAGTCACTTACAATTATTAAAATCAAAAAATTGATTTATTAAGGAATGTTTCATTCTCGGCCTTCATAATTCAAAATAACGTGCAAAACTGCATCACGCCAGAAGCTACATATAAGTAGTATGCATCTTATTCCTTCCGTCCGTTTCCAGGATTACCTGACTTTGTATACTTCATTCATTTTCTGCAAAACATATGTTACTGTTTTCACTGAGTGATTATTCAGTTATTGCCTGCCTTGAAAAAAGTCCGTTCGCCTTGGTTCAGTTTTGATGGAAGTAAGTCATTTTTCTTTAAAAAAAATTTTAAAAAATCGATTATTTTTGTAGCAAACGAGAAAAATTTATTTCAGTCTTACTTCTGCAATGACATATCTGCAGGAACTAATGGTTGGAAATTCTTTAGTTTTATTAAAAATGTTATCACGCCGTGTCGATGTATTATTAGTACGGCTTGGATCACCATTCATCTTTCCAGATGCTTTGTCTTTGTATTTGTTGTTCTTCCGTTCTTGTTGGCATTACTTTACACATTTTATATTCCTTCCAAAACTAATTAAAGCATTATGCTAGCACTACAAGAAAATGCGCATATTACAGGAAATTTGTTAGGTTTTTTTTTATCCAGCATAGAGTTATGGGTAGTCTACACTGATTAGTTGCATTTGCGTTGTTCACATGTAACGTTTCTTTAGCATATGTCTTATTGAAACAGTCTATTTCCATATTTCGATATCTAATTATTTTTTTGCTTATCAGACAGTTCAGTTTTTTAGAAATTCTCTGACTCAACAACTTTGAACTTCGTGTTCATATATTATTTTTCCTTAGTGGACAACACGTGGATGTTGTTTTATCTTCTTTACAGTATCTCTAATTTTGTTTGCGTTGTACGGATTCATTTCTTTTTGAGTTTTGTGCAAACTAATCTTCACTTCTGTTACTAAATTCACATTGACTCTTTATATTTTTCAAATGTTCATGCAGGCGTATACATTGACTGAGCGAAATATGATTTGGTTTATTATATTGCGCTCCCCCGCAAAAAATTGTTTATTTTATATTTGATAAAGTTAGAGTATGCATTAGTGCTGATGTGCGTTCGTTCAAACAGAATGTATTCTATAAAGAGAGGAAATTGAAGTAGTAATCAGTCGACTGCTCACGAAGTTCATTTCAATCTGGTATTGTAGTTCTGGGATACAAATTTCTTAATTACGCGATTAATTAAGTTACGAAATGTGCCGCGGTGTGTTGAAATGGTTGTTGTGCTTTCTCTTTTTTTCGTTTCTTTTTTTGCTGTCAATAAGATTGGCGACATGCGACACTTTTTATTAATACACGTGTATTTTAAAAGCTCAGTAACTAATTGCTTTACACAATCCAGAAATGACCTGACTATGAAAAAAATGCATAAAAGGAGTAGAAGACACTGAGATGATCATGGAATGGTTGCCGAATTAGTATATGAATTTCAATCTACTTGAAAATGTTTGCTTTGACAGGCCGAGCTTGTTTAGAAATTTATTATAGAATCATTTCAATACTTTATGGGATTTCTTGCAGACGTTTTTGCGAATGATTCAGCATTTTAATTGTGCAATTTGGCTTGCAACATTTTAAAATATTTCGAATGTTTAAATAACTTATAAAAAATTGCCTGGATGATTGTACAAATTGCATTCGTCGATGATTAGGGAAAGGTTAGTGCAGTTGGATGTGAGAAGTGTTAGTGCAAATGATTTTTCAATTTAATCATCGAAAAATAAAAGAAAATTTGTTGTATGAAATATTTTATCATTAAAGTATTCAACATCTCATCGATCATCCTACTGCATGCGCTGTAACAGTATTATCGATCAGATGGGATTTTCAAAGATTTGCTCACAAAATGAAGGGCATTGGCTAAGCAATAAATTCCTAATAATTCTTCATCCCTCAATTCAACGACACTCATCCCCAACGATCGTTTCGCTAATCATCCAACGAATGATCGAATGGCTTGATCGATCTATCGCCGGTTCACTTGCCTCTATCTATCGTCGCTCGTCTATGAAATAAATATATTCTCAAAAAAAAAAGAAAATAAAAATGTAAGTAACAAAAAGGAAAAATTTTAACGGACCGTTGAATGTTAAATGATTTGTGAAATTATAATGTAACCTAAAATTAGGACAAATCACTAATAGCAAACATTCATAACGAATAACATTTAATTTATTTTTTCCTTTTTCCTTTTCTCAATTTAGATTTTTGTCATAAAAGAATTTTATTGTAAAATTTTTTACAATAAATTTGTTGTATGCAATCACACATCATTTTCAATATGTAATGATAGATGGCGGTGATTGCATGTGAAGGAGCGGTGAATGTATTGAAGAAGAAAAAAAAGTGAGAGAATAAAAGAAAATCAAAATGATTATGAAAATATGAATGGATTGAATTGAAGGAATCATTTGAGGAATCAGTGAAATGAAAAATATGCTGAAAACAATTTTCTTATTAATTACCTTCTTCTTCTTCTTCTTCTTCCGTTGAAATGAAGAACGATGGTGATGAATAACAGCAGAAATAATTCCTTCGTTTGACGAAAATTAATTTTAAGCAAAAACGAAATCTTTAAATTGCTTCATTAACGATCAGATAATTAATTATAAGTGAATTATAGCAAGAAAATATTATGCATTATTTTATGGTTAATTGTAATAACACTGTCATTCCTCCTTTGTGCCTTCCAGTATTTTGAATTAAATAACATTACCGGACGAGAGAGAATAGTGTCAGGTTAGGTTAATGGTAGTTGTATTGTATTGAATGGGAACCGGATATTGTACTCGATATTGAATCTTTATTCTTATTTTATTGTTGCTCTTTACTACTATTATTTACTCTTCATTGTTATTATTATTATTATTATTTGTTATTATTTATTACCATTATAATTATGATAATTATTACTATTTACTACTATTTATCGTTGTTTACTATTATTTGTTATTATTATTATTTATTGTTTATTATTATTATTCATTATTCTTAGTATTAATACTGTATATTACTTATTATTTTTATTATCATTATTACTATTATTATTATTTTACTATCATTATTGTTATTATTATTAATAATTATTATTCATATTGCTTTTTGACCGATCAAAACAACGTATCGGTTTATTGGCCTAGATTGGTACTCTTCTTGTCAGTTGTTCCAATTTCATCAGAATTATCCATTCTCTTTATTCGTTTAAATCAATTTCGACGATAATTTCAATGTTTGTTATGCATTTAAATTTCTGTCTAATTTTAAAATTCCTGGCTACTTCTGATGACAGATAATGTCTATGAATTTGTTTACTAATTTTGGAGATATGCAATGATCAGTTTTAAAATTAGAAATTATTTTCCATCTATCATAGCCAATACAATACTGCTACTTTCTCTTTAATATAATTTTGTTAGAATTAATCAGAAACTGAAGATATAATTATAATTTAGAAAATGGATGAGACAGCTTTTTACAATGTTAGACATAAATTTGAGGAAGTGTCGTTAATTAATTAATTAGTATTATTTCCAATGATGACAGTCAACTTCCTCTTGCACTTACATTGGCAACAGTGCCAATAAAATCATCGAATTTTATTGATAAAAAATTTGTAAAGACATTAAATGCGATTAATGCATCGTTTGAAACTTTGATTAGTGATAGATTCTTATTTCACTTCTAACTTTTCACCATCTAATTGATAAGATTTTCAAGAATTTAAATGAATTTTAAATTACAAACGTGAATTGCATATATCTTTTCGATAATGAAATTGATTAATAACAATGATTACTTATCATTTAATGCTTTCCTCTTCGATATTCTTTTTTTCCTTTTCATCATCTTACCTTATGTTTCGCTTTTTTCACTCTGACAAGTTGAATTCTAATTTAAACTCTTCATTTTTCATTTAATATGAAATCTTTTTATGAATAAATAATATAAGTCGCTTAATATTCAAAATAACAGTTAGTTTTTCACTTTAAAAATATATAAAAAATAGCAAAATATTCCAAAAAGTTTTTTCCACTTACTTATTTGTGGTAATAACATTTTTGATTCAATAAATTTCATTTTACCTCTACTTGTTTGGTAATTTTTTCAACATTTTGGCATCAAACAGGTACTTATTATCAGTCAGTTTTCCACCTAAGTAGGATGAATACGCTGTTAATTAGCTAATTAATGTGCAAATTCGAAAAATGGAATTATTTGTGGTGTCATAGTTGTTAATTGTTAATCGGAACGTTGGAATGAATTAAGTTGAAAGAATTTAAGTAAACAATATTCTTTGCTTTCGTTACTGAACAATAAAATAAAAGAAATAAAATTCGAAATGAAGAAATACTATGGAATGAATTTCCATTCCATTTCTTCCAGTGCATCATTTTCGATTTAATTTTTCTTTCTTTCTTTCTCTCTCCCTCCTCTCTTTCCCTCTATTCCTCCCCCTCCTCCTCCTTCTTTCTTTTCTATTTTTTAAAAAATAAATACTCAATGTTTGGCGAAACTTTATTTAAACAACCAACGGAAAGAGATAAATATAAAAGGCGAAAGATTTGGAAAATGCGCAAATTATTAAAATTTTTAGCCACACCTTTTCCTTCAGTCATATCATATAATTTACATTTAATTATGCAGTAATTAAGAGTGGCACAATATTATCGCCGTATTAAATAATATACCCTAACTTTATAATTAATTCCAAATTTTAATTTTAACTTGGATTAATCCTGCTGTTAAGCAATGCTGAACATATAGTATCTTAAAAATTTAACAATTTTTTCTGTGCTATTTGATGTCTCTCTTTTCTTTACGTCAACGATTAGTTTTAAATTCAAAACGAAATTACAAAATAATTTCACTTTAAATGGATATGCGTCTTTTTTGCTCTTTTAAAATTTTGAAATTACAACTGTAATAATTACTTTTATTTCTTTTTGTATTCTTCAATAGTATTGCAATGAATGGATAATATCATATTTATTTGAAAAGATAATTATTACAATCACTCATTAACACTTTAATTATCCAAAATAAATTTTATTTGTTCTTTCTCGCTTTTTTTTAAAATTGTTGCTCATCAAAGTGGAACTGGTCGGTGATGCTACGTGTAGATTTTTAACAGATGAAAATCCGTTTTTGAATTCACTTTTAAATTTCTTTACATACAAACAAGATTTTTATGGTTAAATTGTACTGTTTGCGAAGTGGTTTATCCAGTGGTTATCGTCAGATCATATCATATCATATCATATCACCAAATGCTTTCCCTCTGATTTACGTCAACTTATTACTCTAAAAATATCATTTGATAGTAGAAATTGAAATAGTGAAGAAAAGAAAATTCGAGTTGCACGAGCTGAATGATTGACTATAATCATTTGATATATTTTACACTTCTAATTAATATAATCGAATCAATCTTTCCTCGGACACTTACATGTCCATCTGGTGGCTATCCGAACAATCTTAGTAAGTTTTATCAGAATTTTCATTCTTATTTTACAGATCGAACAACTCATTTCATCGTATTTTAATTTAAAATTAACGTTTGTACGCAATTTAGAAATTTTAATCGACCAAATTTCTGGTTTCTTTCTCGTTTTTTTCTTTACACTTTTTCCCCTCACTGTTTTTAAAGCTCAAATTCAACGATAACAAAAATACAAAAATTTAACTTACAAAGCATTGATAGAATCAATAGGAATTGAATTTTATTCTTTTCGTTTAAAAAATATTCAGATTTTAAGTTTTTTTTTAATAAAAATTGTGAAATCAAAGAATGAGAAAGGGAAGACTTCGTCGTCCTTATCCACTGGCAACTTCAACCGTTTATAATTTAATTCATTCAATGTTATTGATATTGAGCTTTTAAGTGAAATTAACTTTTGTTAATTATTTTGCGTGATAAATTAAAATTGAAATTTTTAGCACCTGTATTGGTATGGACAAAATATTTGAATGAAACATTAAAAATTTACCGTATTGGTAGCACCGAGCTGAGACAGGAATATTTCACTAATTCCAGTTCAAATGAAATATTTCTAAATAGTGGAATTCCAACAGCTTGTCCTGAGCGTTGTACATTCAAATTATCAACAAATATACGATTCACTGATGGTTGATTGATTTCTCATCCATTTTTCCTTTTCCTATATCTTTGAGAATATTTAAATATTTTCAAAGTTACATAGAGTTGTTCTCTGTTAAATTTTAATAAGATATTTTGTTAAGAATACAAATTTTTTTTTTCAAATTTTAAAAATTATAAAAAATTTTAATTCTTTTTTAGAATTTAAAAAGAAATTTTGTAATTTTAAATGTTGTGTTATTTATTGGAAGTAAACAATTACTTATCAGATATTATTTAGGAGTGATACTTCATCAGGACAATAAAGGTCAAGCACCACCATCCGGTTATGTTGACATTAGTGGGCCTAAAGAATTCTATTGCGCTCGATCATTTGGAGATTGTGGAGCTAAAGCACCAATTTATCGATATAGGAATAGGAATCAATTAATTAATAGTAAAAATAAAGATATTTATTTTCGAAGTGCAATTGAAATTTGAAATTTCATTCCAATCAATCTTCCGTCGTTTTCTTTTTTTTTCTATTTTCACTACTTATTTTTATTCCTATAGGATATGCATATTCCTTTCGTGCAAATGAATTAATTACTGGCTATACTCGAGAAGTCTATCCGATCTGTTACGGATGGAAAGATAGCAGTAGTGATAGCAGTAGTAGTAGTAGTAGTAGTAGTGAAAATGAAATTACGAAAGATCCCACAGATTGCGAACCGATTGGAAATATATCAAATGGACAAGTAATCATTATATTTGAATTATTTTTATAGAAATATTTCAAACTTTTGTTTATGCTATTTTATTTATTTTTCAAAGTTTGAATAAAATTTTGCAATGCAATAGGTCGTAAAAATTCTTCCATAAGTAATGATAATGAAGGATTGTATTGTTTTTAAAGGTAATTTATAAACTATCAAAACCATCAAAAATTTCGGAGGCAATAGTAATGGGAAGCTTTGCTACGTTAAGCTGTAACGAAGGCTATAAACCATCGATGCAAAATCAAATAGCATGCATCACCGGTACGTGGTATCCGACGGATGTGCTTGGTGAATGTGTGCCGACTTCTACCGGTACATGTTCTACTATCAGGCTAATCTAAAAAAAGTTTTTAAGAAGTTAAACAATTTCAAACTTAAGTCTCTCAAACACTAAATTTATCTACTAAATTAGCTTACTGATTTGTTGCTTTTAGAAATATCAGAAAATTGCGCTCCGTTACCGCTACATGAAAATGGCTACGTTGTGTACGGCCAACGTGGTAACAACAGCTTTCCCAGTGGTACCACGGCTTATCTACTATGCACGGGTCACTACCGCTTAACCTTTAACAAACAAGCTCAATGTCATCATGGAAAATGGTCTACGCTAAAACTTGGAACTTGCCAGCCAATTAGTAACACAAGTTGTGCGTCACTTTCAGCAGTTAAAAAGGGCAAGGTTAGCAAATTTTACAATCTCAACTTTTACAAGTATTTTGGGAATTTTAATTTAGAAGTCAGTTGAGTTAGTTTTCTTACTGCTAGTTTTTCCGATTTTTTTTTTGAATAAATAGATCGAATTCTTTTGATTGATAACATTTTCCGACTTATTTTCTAAAAGCTTCCCGACAAAACTTTTATAATTAATTGAAATATTAATAACTGCTAACAAATTGTGCAAATGATGGATTTAACTTAGACTTAAAAAAGGACTTTAAAAAAATCTCACTTTTATGGGAAATATTGAATATAAAAAATCTTATCTGAATCAATTTTAAAATTAAACCTGTTATCTATGCTTGTGTGTATAGAGGTAGATCAATTGATTTTTACGCTATAGGTATTAAATAGACGGAATTAAATTAACTTTTCAAGTGTTGTAATGGATTTGCAACTAACATACACTGATGCATACAGGTCGAGTACCTAACGGGTAGTGAAACAAATATAACTATTGGAACAGTTGCTGAACTAAAATGTTTCGATGGATATGTTGTCAATGGTTTGGATATACTAATATGTGAATCACATGGATGGGCACCTGCTCCAGTTCTTGGAACCTGTCGAAAGGTACCTTTGATATCCTCTCATTTCTTTCTTTTCCTTTTTTTTCTTTTAATTTTCTGCGAGAGAAATAAGAATGAAGGGGAGAAAGAGAGTGAGAAATTTAATTGCGAATGAATAATAGAAATAAAAGGAAAATTGAAAATCTGATACGTTGAAAGTGTGAAATAATCAGAAAGGTACAGGTTAGTAGCGTTGATTGGAGTAGTACGAGTTGAAACTTCTGAATGATTGCAAGGATTTCACTGCAGTTTTCAATAATTTTAGGATGTCAGACGAAGTGATCAAAGGGAAAAGCGACAGGTCAATTTCTTTTAAATTATTAGTGCAACGCGACAATTCCTAATACCTTTGCAATTGATCATCAAACATTGAATTTCAGTATATTTTGTTCTTTCTAGGGAACTAGGTCATGCCACATTAGTCATCCAGACGTTTCCAATGGTGAGTTAGTCTACTCGAATAAGCCAAATTCGCTTGGAGCATATCCGCCCAAGACAGTTGCTGTTGTACGTTGCAGTAACGGTTACACAATTTATGGTACGTTTCACGTGAAATTTATCAAAGCTTTTACTTCCTCTTCTTTGCTGTATCGCATTTCGTCCCAATCCATTGCTTAATCAAATACATAGGCCAAATTGGAGCATATCAAATTTCAGCCTTTATTTCGGCTAATTTGTTTGTTCTTTCACAGAAATAGGAGAAGCGAAACTTTTTCGGTTTATTTCTTTTTTCTGCAAATTCAATAAATTTAGGTGCGCTTTTGTCGATATGCGAGGATTCCGTTTGGAAACCATCAAACGTAGGAGTTTGTGTTCCACCATCAACAGTTGCATCAGTCCCACCCCGAAATCCATGTTTGTTTGGACTACTAAATCCAGTTGGCGGTACCATTACCTATAGTAAAGGTTTGAACTGATCACTTGTTTTGCATTATCAAATTCTCTAAAATTTAATGAAATTTGTTTTATATGATCAAAATTGAGAAAATCCAATTGAACTTTGTCCAAATAGGTAACGCATTGGCTCCATTTCCGTCTGGGACTTTAGCAATGTTGGAATGCATAAACGGTATTTCACACGGATCATCGTTAGCAGCGTGTGATAACGGTTCATGGACTCCTCCGGAATTAGGCTCATGTTCATTGCCACAGTTCCAAAATTACTCGAATATTAGTTAGTTTCTTTTATCAATTTTTCATACTTTAAAATTAGAATTTATTATTTCAAAATTCATTATTTGAGACATTTAGCAACGAACAACAAATATTGTTAATAACACTGAGAGAAAATCTATTCTTCACACTTTTAGAATAATTTTTATAATTTGAAAAATATTTTTTGCATAATTTGAAAATGAAAAAATATTACCTATGACTTGAAGTTTGCAAAGGATATTATTAGCTTTTAAGAAGCTTAAGAAGAAGAAATTATAAATGGACAATGCTAATATTAAGTATAAGTTTTTAGGCTCTGTCCTTGAATTAACCAGCTGTTCGCATGATTATCCTGCAATAGAAAACGGTATCGTTGTGTATTCAAACAAGGCTATTCATCCACCACATCCGGCATTTACTAGAGCTAATATCCAGTGCAATTCCGGATACATACCGCTAGGCTCAGTTATAGCTATCTGTCAGAATGGCGCATGGTATCCACCGATACCAACACAATGTATTCCATATAGTAGGAAAGGTTCGTATTATTTTCAATTTTAGATTACAACATAAGATTGTGTACATTATCATCAGATTTTTAAGCATTTTTATAAAATTTTAAAAACTTTTTTTATAAAATATTTTAAATAACAGTAAAGTAAACATAGTTTAGATTATTTTGTTATAATTGGTATTCGTTGTTCTTTTTTATTGAATTCACAAAGTTTTTTTTTTTCTTTTAGGTCTTACTAAGAACTTGAATAATGCAATTTTGAACGCCATGTTAATCTCACCGCCATCAGCTGTTAACTTAGTAGGTAGCTGTGTTACTGATATAACACCGCCAGAAAATGGATATATTAGCTATAGCACTGGTTCAAACAACGGACCGTTTCCGCCGGGAACTGTAGCAAAGATAAATTGTGATGATGACTTCAAACTAGTTGGTACTACGTCATCAACTTGTCTAAATGGAATTTGGTCACCTTTGATACTAGGAAAATGTGTTGCTAAAGGACGACCAAAAATTTTAGGTATTGGTATTTCCCATTTTTTTTTCTTGTTATCCGTATATTTTTATTTTACTTGTTTTTGAAAAAAAAGCAAAATTTAAAGTTTAAACAAACATACTAACCTAATCTAAAGTGACGGCACTGCAGCGTATATTCTGATAATAAAAAAGACGGTGAAAAAAATATTTAATTAATGAAATTTGTGAATAGTAAAATATCAGGTGTTTCAGGTGGACCTCTTGCTACCGCAGTAAGCGTAGCTGCTGAAGGACAATGTGCTGCACTTCCAGCACCTGTTAATGGTCGAATATCATATTCAAGTGGTTCAGAGATAGGACCATTTTCTACCGGTACCACTGCTACCGTGATTTGTGATCCAAACCATATCCTTCTTGGCATATCAAGTGCCGTTTGCAACAATGGTGTTTTTGCGCCACTACTTATAGCAAACTGTATACCGAAACCGACAGATGTTGAAAGTACCTATGTCTTTCTCTTTTTCTTAATGAAATGAACTGCAATTTATTAACTTTAAAATGTTAAACAAAATTGAAAGGCAACTTATCTTAATTATGTTTAAAAAAAAATTAACATCCTTTTTAGGTCTATTAAAAGTCAACAAATTGCCTTGTATACCTATACCGAAAACACTCAATGGAGAAATAAAATATTCAGATGTTAGCGCAACCGTATATGCTTCGAAAACAACAGCTACTTTACAATGTAATCCTGGTTTTGTTCCAATTGGTGCAGCCGAGACGACCTGCAACAATGGTGGGAAACTTTTTAGAATTAATGAAGGCAGTAACTTAATTAACACCTGTTTAGTTTAAATAATAATTAGTGTTAATAACATTGTTTTCGGTCGATTTATGAAATGTTAGATGTTGTGAAATGTAATAATAATCCTTTACAGGAAAAAAAGATATTTGAATGCATTATATAAGGAAAGAGATTTTAATATAATACAGATTTTTGAGCGAATAGATCTTTTCATATAATGTGATCTGAAAATCCTTTCCTTTTTTTAGGACAATGGCAACCAGTTTTAGGATTTTGTCAGCAAGATATAATTGGTTTAAGAATAAGTCAGGTTCCCATTTCGCCCCAATGCCTGTTTGAATTGCCTTCTGCAACAAGTGGACAAATCCGATATTCCACCGTAAGTTACATTAATCAACAACTTTTTAATGAAACTAAAATTTCATTCAAACATTGACCATAAAATATAAAGCTATTTAGAGTCTAAAATGACCATTTCACTAAAATGACTCTAAAATGACCATTTCAAAAAAGCTTAAACTAACAATTTAGGGAAGAATGCTACCACCGTATGAGAGTGGAACAATAGCAACATTAACCTGTATTAATGGCGATACACCAATAGGAAAGAAGTCGTCAATTTGCGTCAATGGATCGTGGAGTCCTCTGATACTCGGCGAATGTCCAGGGAATGGTAGGTAAATGATTGCGCATACGGAATTTTTTATTTTAAACTGTCTGCACTTTACAAAATTTATAAAATTGATACACTGAATTAAACGATCTGTGATTTTTATTGTTAATAGTGAGAAACAAAATTTAAAAATCAAAAAAAAAATTATGCTTCTTTGATATGAAAATAAAAAGTTCATAGATATTTTTAAGAATTATATTCTCCGTTCGCGAAATTTTCATATTGCTGGTAATTAAGTGATCGATTGGGAGATGACATGTTTTCCAAAAAATCCACTCCTTTTTACATTTCAGCACAACTCTATTGCTTAATTAAAATTTTCACTTTATAGCTTACACGTACATACCTACGCCAACAAATATATTTTAAATTTCATTAACTTACTGAGAAATTTAGAAAACTGCCTCATATATTAGTTATTTTTATGTTACGCTTAATTTATTGAAGAAACACTTTCTTTCCTATATAATTACTTGACGATCAGTTTCTTATTACAGGTAATAGGAGAGATGATCTAAGGACTGGACTACAAGAAACTATTGGATGTCCTCCTTCACCACCTATTTCTAATGGAAAGGTATACATTTAGGTATTTCTTAATTTTAAATTTTAAAAATTTAATTACATTTAATTTGCAAAATGTATAAAGCCAAAACAGATAACACAACATAATAACAAATAACATTTAAGTTAGTACATAAAATATATAATGTCAAATATAACAAAAATGATGTTTGTTAATTCATAATTAATATTTGTGCTATAATTTGAGGTTTGTTTAATTGGTTTTGTGCATTTGTCCATGGCATTTAATTGTTTAAAAATTTACACAAAAATTTGAGTTAAAATAACTTTAGGTGTACTATAGTAATGTTAGTAACAATAGTATGTATCCAATCGATACAGTGGCAAACTTGTTTTGTAATGATGGATATCAAATATCGGGACGATCGATGTCCCATTGTCAAGGTGGTATTTGGTCACCTTGGCCTGGTGTAGGTAGCTGTCAACCCTCTGTAAATGAACAACAACATCAACAACTGAAATCAACTGTAAAAGAAGTTAAACCAGCAGATGCTTGTTCCGAAGTACCTATTACATCATCAAATGGAATGGTTAATTTTATTTATATTTAAATACTAATGAAACTAATTAATAATTTAATTGGTTCAGTATTTGAAGTATTTTTAGTTTAAGACCAATTGCTCCGAAAAGTCTAGTGCAAACTTTTACTTTCCACATTTTCATCTTCTTTTATTCGATGACATTCTAGATAATATATGAAAGTAATGATAGCACAACGTGGTATAATAATGGTGCCAGCGCAAAATTACAATGTAACGTTGGCTACAAAATTGACGGTGCGCAAACAACGTACTGCCGAGATGGTCATTGGTCGCCATCGATCGGACGTTGTCAGCGTGAAGCTGTCACCAAAACTAATGATTCCTGTGAACCATTGATTTCGCCATCGAATGGAAAGGTATATTTTGATAACATTGATTTTAAACACCTTTACTCATTTTAACACATTGAAATTACTTTAATTCAAATTTCTATTCAGTGCTGTCCAAGCTTTTACCAACGTTTAATTTTTCTCTTATAACTGCCATTGATCATTAGATATTTTTATAGGAATTAAAAAAAACATATCTTTAAAACTTAAATTTTTTTATATTGAAATAATCAGTGTGGTGAAAAATATTTCAGATTTACTATATTTACAATAATTATACAAAAGATTATCAAGTGGGTACAGCAGCTCTGTTAAGCTGTGATAAAGGGTATCGGATACGAGGTGCAGCAACACTGATATGTAACGAGAATGGCTGGATGCCAAGTAGCGGTTTTGGAATTTGCATTCCTGCAGATGATAGCTCCCGTGAGTACGCATAATAATTGCATGAATATTGAAGTGGGTCAGAAATTATTTATAATACTAATGTGCTAAATCCTAATTCGGCATGAGCTTAAGTAATTTGCCAAAATTTAAATTGTGTTCTAATCATATATTCAAATGCTTAAACTACTTAAGTTTTGACATAAAATTTCTTTTTATTTTCCATTTTTTCCATTAAATTAATTAGCATGTGTATGTTAGCTTTATTTAAAAAATTGGCCTGTTGTTCCGATTGATCTAAAAGTTCTGATCGTAAATATTGATGAAATTTTCACCCTGAACTCATCATCAACAGATATTATTTCTTGATCTTGGGATTTGCAATTTTGTTTAAATTTTTGCATAAGATACGTAGAGTTATTGTTTATTAATTGCCCTTGAAATAATTAAAATTGTGCCTTCAACTTAAAAAATTCAAAGCATTTCAACTCTCTCATTATTCCTTATTAAAATTCACGTTTGCGTAAAACGTATCATTTGCATTGTGCATAATCGAAAGTTTGAAATTCATCAACAACACTAATAATGCAAATAACGGTTGAGATAGTTAGAAAAATAAAATGGTTAAAATTTTAAATAATTTTAACTCCTTTTCGAGGGAAGTTATTTCTAGGACTTCCCACAGATTTGTCGAGAGAAAAATATCAGCGTAATGCTAAAATGTTAAATTCATTAAGGAAAAAAGTGTAAACCAAAATTATCAATTAATCGACCTGCGAGTGATATTTCATCCTGCGAAGTCAAAAATACCGCATCCGATTAAAATGCATGTCCACAAAATGATGTATAGTTTTATTTAAGTGGTAAATAAAATTTTTTTTCAAATTTTTACTAATTTTACATTAGACTTTAAATGTATCTTAATTTTTGATTAAGTTTGAATGATACTGCTGTTTATACGAAAAGATAAATATCGAAATGAATCGATGAAGAGTTCAAAAAAATTGAAAAAATGCATGAAATAGACGACATCAAAAATATAAAAATATGAAGGGAAAATTGTTGAAACGATTTGATTGTAATAGTAGCAAAGTGATCGGTTATTTTAAAAATATGCGATTAGCACACCTGTGAAACGGGCAAGGCTGAAATAGATTAATACAATTACGTTGCATTTATTGCAAAAATTTTGCACCAACAGGTATTTAGTGTTTTTTTGGACATTTAATGAAGTCATTACTCTTTCTCAAATTGTAGCGGATAAATAGCTTAAGACTAAAGCGAATGAATTCGAAATGAATTTGAAATGAAGTAGCGGAGATGAAGTGGATGGTAATTTGCAAATGAATGATGCCGTTCGTTTAGTAATAGGGAATTGAATGCTGAAATTTAAAAGAAGCTTTTGCTAATCATTTGATTTTTTCCAACTTTTTCATTTGGAATTAGACATATCAAATTTATTGAATTAAAAATGTTAATTGCTTCTTCGGAGACGGATTCTATTCCGGAAGACATTCGAGGTTAAGCTATTGAAAGCTGTTGCATATTTTACAAAATTTTTTCTGTAATAACTGAAAAACCTGAAAATGGATAGGTAAGGTTTTATTCCGATATCTTGTCAAAGCACACTTTATTCGCATGCATGAATATTGATTAGTATGAAAGAGTAAGTGTGAAAAAGTAAGCAAGATAATTAATTAATTCAATTAACTAATACATCGCAAAGAAAACTTTGTTCTTCATTTCAAACAAATTAGGTTTAAATTTATACTACCAATTTTAATTCTATGATATTGCCTTTGATTTATTTCGTCAATTTCAAAATTTTCTTTTCTCTTTTTTTGTTGTTTATTTTTTTTCTTAAAGAAAAACGATAATTTATCCTAAGAGAGACAAACACAGAGTAATAAAAAGAAAGTAAATAATAAAAGGAAACAAAAAAATCAAACCAACAATCCAAACAAAAATACAGCAATTTAAAACCAAATACTCAGAAATAAAAAAGTGATCGAAACAGGAAAAACAGTAGAAATGATAAATTGTTAATTGATAAATTTGAAATGATAAAGGAAAAACAACAGAAATGATAGATAGTTTTTCGGAATAAAAAAAAATTTATTTATCAAAAATATGTCAAAAGGAAGGTTTCTTTTCCTTTCTTTTCAAAAAATATCTCTTACCGAAATTTATTTTCTATATGAATGATTTCCAATTCTGTTTGTAAATGACTTACTCCTTCACTGATCACTTTGCTGTTTCACAAATCACACCAAAATATTATTCCCGCAATTTTCCGTCAAATTTTAACATTTTCTCTCTTTCCATCGCATACGTTTAATTTTGAATGTTTTACACGTTTCATGCTTTTAAATAAGTTTTTGATTAAATTACATAACGAATGTGACAATTTGTCCTGTAATGACTAAAACTAGGTAAATTGGTATAGTTGAAATCTTTTTGTACTTTGTTTTTTTTTTGAAAATAATCGATTAATTGTATATTTAGAAGTATACAGAAGAAAATTGTATCGATCGGTAGTTTTTGTGAAAGAAATTTTACGAAGGAATATCTCAAATAAATATATTCGTCTTTATATTAAAGTTTTATGAAATTTCAAATTTTCATTATACATTATATTGTATATTTGGTAGAGATCGTACCATCAAATCATAACATCCTAAAATGCTCAATTTCTGTAAAGTTCAATAAAAAAGTAATCCTAAAAATCACGGGCCTATTATTATCTTTTATATTTGTTAATTGAATTAATCATGAAATATAGTTGTACATTACACAGTCAATTATTATGTAATAATAGTAAGAAAATGGTTTAAAAGTTTAGCAAAAGATTTTACTTATTATAAATTCCTACTCGAAAAGTCGAAATTTTTGTATTTTTTTATTTGCATTTATCACCACTGTTATCAACTGTTACTGATAGCCATATATTTTTGAGATTTGAAAAATTTGAAAGAAGCAAGAACACAACGGCAGCCACATTGATTTAATTCATGGATAAACCATGTATTCCAACCAGGCTAGATGGACTACATGGATGGATTCATTTTAAATTAAACCTTGTGCTTTTTACATGTTTAGAATTATCTCTTATCAGCAAACCTCAAAATACATCGATAACATACCCTTTGGAAAGAACTGTTAAAGTACATCTGACGGAAAAGATTAGTGATAAGCTGATATAATGAGAATGTGATATTCGATAAAGACGAATGATTAATGACAGTTATCATTGATTTAAGTAAGATAATGATCTCTGTTAACAGATCTGTTTCACGACATCACAAAAATATCACATAATGAAAAATGAAATGTGAAATTCAAACTGATACTGAGCGGTAAATATTTCTGTGTATGTCATGCACAATTAAGCTCATTAAGTGGATCATAACTACGCGCTTTTCCAATATCATTCTGCTTGTGCAATAATACTATCATTTCACATTACGCAAATAACGAAAACTTATTCGTCTGCTTTCTTCTCTCTCTCTCTCTCTCTCTGAAATTCAGTTATTCTCAAACTTTAATTTAAATTTTTACCACAAATTTTAAAGTAATTTTAGCTTGCGTGTTTATGGTATTATAAATTTGTGCGGTTATAAGTGGAACGATTCTGATATTTTATAAAGGATGAATCAAATAAATTGCTCATTTCTACTCGTCATCTTTTGCGTTACGTCACTTTCAGCATCACCATTGTTTACAAGTGGCGGAAATGACGTAAGTTTGTTTCCTTCTTTTGCCATACATCATTTCTGATATTATTAAATTAGGAAACACAGTACACGGATTACGGAAAAGCGTACAAACAGAAATAAGACTGAAAAACTTACGCGAAATGTGATTTGCAAAAGTCTGAAGTCAAAACGTTGTAAAGCTTCTTGTGAAACGCACCATTAACTTTAATAATTTTGTTGAATTTATTAAAATATTTTTCTAAATTTTAGATTGCAATGACAAATCACTCGATGGAAGTTGCAGAAACTGACTTAGACAATTTAGCAATGATAATGAGAAGTTTGGATGAAGCTATACCAGTTATGAACGAAATGAATGTTAATGAGTCGTCGACATTTTTATCTATCGAAGAAAATTCAGAACGTCTAGAAAGAAATGTGGGAAGCTCAGAAGCTACTGATGATAGCGCTGATGATCGCACTTCAGTAGCAGCAACTGAGGAAGAATTTAACTTCACCTCAATGTCCTGGAATATCGCACCATCCGCAAATATGTCTGAGATAAGCACAGTGATAAGTGATGATGATATCACAGATGAAATTGCAACTGAGCTATTACAAGAGGAGAAAGCACTGGAGCAATTGTCATCGACATTATCTCCAACAACCTCAACAGTTCAGCAATCAACCGGTACTCGAGGTGAGGCAAAAAGTGGCGCCATCTATGAAAAAACTGATGGGGTGTAAGTTACCGGAAAGTAACTACATAAAGCTACAGTTCCAATTTGGCTTACAACTCCAACAAATAAAAATAAATAATTAAACATAAACAAAAATAATTATTCCAAAATAATTACTTAAACATAAACAAACGAAAATGCTTTTTCATCACTACAAAACTTTCAGATGAAAAAAGTGTAAATTGCAAACCGACTGCTACGATTTGCGTGAACCGCAAGCATGGAGTGGTTTGAAATTTGGAAGAATTTGAACGTAAGATTATAAAATTTTAATAAATCTTTTTGTAATTTTATTTCAAATATTTTAGCTCTAGAAGTCTATTAAGCTAGCAATTCACAAAGTCACATTAAAATAAACACAATAACACTAAGTTGAAGAAAAGTGACGAAATAATACCTAAACAGGCGGTTGAAGATAAAACTGTACTTGTATTTTCCGCAAATATTTATCCATCAAATTAATGGATAATTCAAACATATTATTCAATGCATAGATTTCCGTATAAATACAGCAAAACTAAAGCAGAAAACAAAAATCGAGTAAGTCTGAAAAATGGCATTCTCATCTATCTCCTTGCAATTTGCAAATTTTTTGTTAAATTGATGATCGGCTATTTACATCACTCATGCAACTTGCTAGAATAATTAGCAAAGATTTTTTCAGTGATCAAAGTTGTTTCTGTGATGACATAACTGAATCGTGCATTATCGAACTGCGAAAAAATGACCAGCTGTATTACACTGATTGTATTTCACAATTTCAACAACACTGCCTATCAAATGTAATTGCAAAAAAAAAAATGTAACTACCAAGTGCTTTTCTCCATCAGGTGTATCTCTAATGTAAAAAGAAACAAGACGAAAAATGATTTTTTTTTCCTTTGAAATTAATCTAAATTTAATTTGAGCAAGAAATTTAGAAAAATAAATTCGTTCTTCATCTTTCGTAATTATTTCGTATTTGTAAGGAATAGAAAAACAATTTTGACATTTTAGTAATTTTTATCTTCTAACATATAATTTTTTTCATTTTTCTCTTTTTCCAAAGTTCGCTTATATGACTACGTAGCTCTATTTGAAGGCTTCAAATTCATTTCGCAATAATTGTCCTGTACTCTTTATGCCTAGATCAGATTAGATCTTCCTGATTCCTTTAATAATGATGTAGAATTCATAAAGATAGTATTTCGATTATTCCGTTTTTTTTGCAATGTTTCTCCTATTCAAACATCTTTTGTTCTGTTACCATTTATTTCAACATATTTCTTTCCGTTTTCTTCAAATGTACATATACGTGTACTTGTATGTGTTCTACATCAAGTAAAGTATTGTACTTGCCCTTTGATCCTCTGCATCTAATTAAGTCCAGTACAAAAAAGTGAACTGCATGAAAGTCAGTGTTGACCTGAAACTACGCAAATTGGTAGCCTAAAATTTTATGAAAACTAAAATCTTTCACAGGGCATGACCTCCTAATTAATAATGACCTAATGTTTAAAGAAGCCTAGACAAAAAAAGCCTAGGACAATAATCACTTGAGTGAAGGCTTAACCATTGGAGAATCATAATCACATCACCCACGCCGCCAGAAACTCGGAGCTGTATTCTGGTCGCCCGTCAATGTCCAACCCGTACCGCAGTTCCGCAGTTCGTTGCATCTCTACTGGATGCAACGCCAGCGTTTAGAGTTTGAATGCCTTTAGTTTAAATACTTATTTACAGTTTCCAGATATTTGAAGTGACACAAGAGATCTATAGAAACAACTAAGAAGTTTGAGAGTAAAAATGAAAATTTTATAAGTTGTTGGGGATTACCCAGTCGTGCTTGTGTTAATGGCAGTGGGAGATGCATAGAAGGAGTTCATTTGCTGAAGAAATGTAGAGATTGATTATGCGAATCAGTTGAGCATATGTTCATTAATTAAGGGAGCGTTGATTTGAGTTTGCTAAGTTTGTAAGTGAAATCGTTTCCTTATTTTTTCCATGTTTGTGAAACTTGCCAGTATTTTACCGTGTATTTGGATTGTGTTCCTTGAACAATTGTTCAATTTTTATCGTGAATTTTGATTTGAAAAAAATGCTTTGCATCGAATTTTATAATTTAAACAAGCGAAAGTGATAATGCCATGAAATAATCGGTTGTAAAAAACGCAACAATTACCACGTGAAATATTGACAGGAAGTGTTCTGTTTTATCAGATCATGGTCTACTCTGCAAATGCTGCTGCACGTGGGAAATTAATATTTGCTTACTAGCAATGCCCGAAATTAAGGTAAACAGTGGTAACTTGCCACAAATTTACTTCTCGACCTAGCTTTTAGATATTAATTCTTACGTTCAGATTGTGCCTTTTTGATGCTATGTAGATTTCAGTAGACAAATGTTAGTCATTTTCCATTCATATAACATATTTGAACCACCATTTAATCTTTTCTAGTTAAAGCAAATGATTTATTGAAATGCGTGTAATTGAAGGTCTTGGAAACCCCAGTTGATGAATTGTTTTGTGGAGCTCGAATTGGGCTTTATGAGCAAGATCCTAACTTTTGGTAGTATTTGTTAAAGGTAGTTACCCTTGGCGCGGGGCGAGACGTTGGTAGAAGCTGTATTTTGGTATCAATTGGTGGTAAGAATGTGATGCTTGATTGCGGTATGCACATGGGTTATTCCGATGAACGACGGTTTCCTGATTTCTCGTTAGTTTGCTTAGTTTATTTTTAGCTGTTATTTCTAGATCTTTGAAAAACACTGATCTTTATTTCTTTGCATGAAACTTTCGAAGTCGCAAATAATTCCGGTTTTCAGGCGGGGGTCTTCTCGGCTATATTAAAAATTTATCCGGTGTATCAGCTCTTCTGTTCGTTAGTTTATTCGGCACGGAAATGATATTAACTGTTTAATCTTATATATGTGCACACACATAGATTTTTAGTTTTATTGGTGGTGGAGGATCTTTAACAGAATTCATTGATTGTGTCATCATAACTCATTTTCATTTGGATCACTGCGGCTCGCTTCCTCATATGAGTGAAGTTGTTGGCTATGACGGACCAATTTATATGACGTATCCAACTAAAGCCATTGCACCTGTGTTATTGGTAATATGTGTTTTCATATTTTTGATTTCTTTGACTATTAAATCTCGCGTTTACTTATTAAATCATATATTAAATGAAAACTGATCGATTTCATCGATTGCAGGAGGACTATCGCAAAGTTCAGACTGAATTTAAAGGAGACAAGAATTTCTTTACTTCCCAGATGATCAAAAACTGCATGAAAAAGGTTGAATTCAGTTTTGTGCTTTGTTTTTTTGTGCTTTTTTGGGGCACTGTTCAGTGTTGGATTGCAGGTAATCGCAATAAATATACACGAGAAAATCGATGTAGATAATGAATTATCGATACGAGCTTTTTATGCGGGTCATGTGCTGGGCGCTGCGATGTTTCAAGTAATGGTCGGCTCTGAAAGTATATTGTACACGGGTATCTTAAAGCATTTAATCGCCTTAAAATGTCACCAATGCATGTTTTGAGCATTTCCATTCCTCCTGCGACGATTGTTAAATAGAGTTTTTTTGAAGCAAAATATGAGATGTCGTTTGCAAAATTGGGCTGCTATGTTCACTTTTTTGAAGGAGATTTTAATACAACACCTGATCGACACCTGGGTGCTGCGCGTGTTGAACCTGGCCTCAAACCTGACCTACTAATATCGGAAAGTACTTACGCGACAACCATAAGAGATTCAAAACGTGCTCGCGAACGAGATTTTTTGAAAAAAGTTCATGACACTGTATCAAATGGTGGAAAGGTTTGTTTTCGTCGCTGCGCGTAGTCGTCATAATGATGAAGCACATTTGTTTGAAAACCTGTTTGTTTCGTCTTTTTCTTTTTGATAAAAGCTATGTGTATAATGAACTTGATTCTCGTAAAACACTGCTAAGCAAAGTTTTATTTTTTTGAAGCAAAATATGAAACGTTGTTTTGCAAAATTAAGCAACTATGTTTACTTTTTTTCTTGAGGTCTTGATCCCGGTTTTTGCTCTTGGGCGTGCACAAGAATTATGTATTTTACTGGAATCATACTGGGAACGGATGAACCTGAAATATCCGATATTTTTCTCACAGGGATTAGCGGAGAAAGCTAATCAGGTATATCTTTTTCTACACGATCAGTTTTGTTTCAAAATTCATTATAATTTATTATTTTCGCAATAACAAAGTTCAAGCCTTCATATCAAATATTTCACTTGCATTAATAATGATAATACGCTGCTGGAGTTCTATACAATAAGTTTCTGAGTTATGTTTGAGCTTTTTTTATTCGTATGCATTATCTTTTTCAGTATTATCGCTTATTCATCAGCTGGACAAATGAAAAGATCAAGAGAACATTTGTTGAACGAAACATGTTTGATTTCAAGCATATTAGGCCCTTCGAGCAATCTTATATTGACAGTCCTGGTCCAATGGTACTTTTCAGCACGCCAGGTACGTATTTGTTACGGGAAGATTTTCTTGACTAACTGAAGATTGGTATGTATGAGAAGAGATGGAGAAAAAAGCTCATAAAAAATGGTCAAAAGGAGATAGAGTTTAGCAGTCTTATATTGACAACCCTAGCTCAATAGCTTTTTATAAAGAAACTTTATTTAAATTCCTGTTATATTTATCCATTTCTTGATGTAGGTATGTTGCACGGTGGGCAGTCTTTACGAGTTTTCGCAAAATGGTGTTCTGACGAGAAAAATTTAATCATAATGCCCGGGTTCTGTGTTGCTAACACAGTTGGAGCGAAAGTGATTTCAGGAATGAAAAAAATAGAAATCGCAGGGAGAATGGTAATTATATCTATTAATCCTCACCTTTTATTTTATTATTGTTATAAATTATTTCATTGTTACAAATTCAAAAATTTATACAGCTTTTCAAAATATTTCCTTCGGTAATTAATTTTGTGCTGTTCCAGAGAGAAATTAATTTGGGAGTCGAATATATGTCATTTAGTGCGCACGCTGATGCGAAAGGAATAATGCAGGTAAAGTGTCTGTTTTTGGAGAATTGTTCGTAATTTATTTCATTTTCCAAGTAGAGCTTTGATATGCTTGCAGTCAAATGCAAGGCTGTTTGCTATCTTTTTTCTCTCTCTCTGACTTAAATTTGATGAGCGATTTTCTGAGAATCGTCATTTATTTTAGCTTATCCGGGATTGTCAGCCAAGAAATGTTATGTTTGTGCATGGTGAAGATGCAAAGATGGAGTTCTTGAAAGAAAAAGTGGAGAAGGTTAGATTTCACCATTTATTTTGTTATTATTAGACATCTAGCTTTATTATTTTAATATTGCTTATAATTGCTTCTTGCAGGAATTTAACCTAAAGGTATTCAAGCCGGCAAATGGTGAAACAGTTCTAATTGAAACTCCTTTAAACGTGTGTTTGAATATTCCCGTGCAAATAATAGATCGATCTATTAGTTTGGACCCTACACCGAGCAAACGCTTTTGCCCTTTCCGTGCCTTCTTGGCCATGGATAAACAGGTTTTTTCTACATTTGGATTAAAAATTTAAATAGCTTTCAAGGGTTCTAAACGGTTCTAAAAAATTTCAACGGTTCTAAAAAATGTCAGTTGTTTTTTGTTGTTTTCTGTATCTTCATATGTGTCTTAATTGTTTTTCAAGACAAATCAGCTGGAAGTTATGACACCAGAAGCAGCGGCGCGACAGTTGGGCAAATGTTTGCATACTATTGCTTTTAGTGAAACTGTGGAAGTTGATCATGTGAACTGGAACATTTTTGCTGCTAAATTAAAAGTATACGACCCTAATTTGCAGGTTAAAGAGGTGAATGATTTCCTGAGACTTTCAATTTCTTAGAAATTACAGTCGTTCGCTTTTACAAGAAAAAATCGTTTCAGGATGGTATAGAAATGTTCAATGGTGAGATTACATTGATATCATTACCGGGTGATTCAAAACATGTAGAAGTAATCTGGGATGAAATTCGTGAAGAATGGTCTGAAGAAATTATCAATACACTTAGGGAAGAAATACTCATTTTGCAAAGCTCTTAATACAGTGTTGAATGTTCCATAAAATCTGTAAATCTCACATTGAGTTTTTCATTTGTATAAAAATTTTTTTCCAAGGCAGGTTCTAGATTAATAACTGCTTTTTGAGCAGTGTTGATATTGCTATAAAACTTTGAAGGTTTCTTTGGACTGAAATTTATTCTCATAGTTTTACAGGAATCCGGATTTTCATTTCCACAAAATATTGTTGCATTACGAAAACCGAAGTCAGGCGATGGGTGGTTTTGCTACTCCCTTTTATTTTGAAATCGTTTTTGAAATTATTGCATAGTTCATATGACTTTTACTATTCATTGATGATGACGAAAAGAACATATCACGGATCGCAACAAGATTTTTGTCTAGAACTTGAATAAGTAAATATTTTGGTACGCGGATCGCGGAGTCGGTTTTTGCAAATCTTTGTTTCCTGCATTTAAAGTGGTTTTCAGCTTAATCTGGAGGAGAATGAATTTCTTGTCATTTTATATGCTTTTATAATATATGGCAGTGTTGGTTGAAACAACGGTTGGTGATATTGTCATCGACTTGTTCGTGAAAGAACGCCCGAGATGTAAGCTTTATTTATTTGAGGTGAACGAAAAGGCCTAGTTTAATTTAAACAACATAGGTAACAATTGGTTAGAAGCGGAGGTCATGTTTTTTCTTGTAATATTTGAAAAAAAATTGTAATATTTGTTGATGTCTGTGTGGTTTAAGAAAGTAGTGCTGATTGTTCTGATTTTCTAGCTACAAAAGGTATTGTTGCTGTAAAATGGCATCGATCTTGTACTGCTTTTAATAAGTTTCAATATTTCTAGTGTTAGATCTGTAACTTATTTGATATCCGTATTTATTACCACGAGCTTAAATGCACGTCATTTGCCATTTTCGTTCAACCAATTGAAATGATAATATTTAAAAATTTTCGTAATAAAATTGTAATAGACTTACTCGTTTTTCAGGTTGTCTCAACTTTCTGAAGTTATGTAAATTGAAGTATTACAATTTTTGTCAGTTCCACGCAATAGAGGTATCTTCATAGATGTATAACTTTTTTCCTTATAATTAAACATTGACTGTTTTTTTCAAATCGAATGCACCAATGTGGGCATGCTTTGTGAATCTAATTTTTTTTAATTTTGATGTATTCTCTACTGATCATGCAATTGTACTTGATTGATCAATTTATGAGACAATTTGTGAATCAAGCCGACAGTTTTATCTAAGATTATAATTTTGTGTATGAATATATCGCTTTTTTTTTTAAATGTATTTCATAAATATCTCTCGAACGGTCAGTGAATTATCTTAATTTTCTATTTTGCAGCAAAATTACATCGCTCAAACGGGGGATCCAACCGGTACGGGCAACGGTGGCGAATCAATATTTGCGTGGGTTTTAGTGTTGCTTCGTGTTTTTAAATTTTGTCCATGCTGCAGTTTCTGATATTTATTTTCAGTTGTTTATATGGTGACCAGGCACGCTATTTCGAACCAGAACTTGTTCCAAAATTGCGTCATACCAGAATTGGCATCGTATCGATGGTTAATAATGGCGCTAACATGCTTGGCAGTCAATTTTTTATCACCTTAGGTACTGCTGATTTTTTCTGGTACCAGAGCTAGAGAATCATGATAATGGCCAATTGCTGAGTCTCCAATTTTGATTCTTGTTGAACGTGATGGCGTCGGATAATCATTGTGCATTTTAGGTGACAATTTAGATTATTTGGATGAGAAGCATACTATTTTTGGGCAAGTAACTGAAGGATTAGATACGTTAGAAAAGTTGAATCAAGAAATTTGCGATGAGCGGAATAGGCCATTCCGAGACATACGGTTAGTTGGTCCCTTTATTTGTTTGTTGTTGATTTATGAAAATTTTGTTTTCTGCTCCTCTTCAGAAATTGTACGTTTTCCTTAAAGTCTTTGACAGTCGCCCAAAATTTTTGAATGTTTCTTGTGTTACAGCATAGCTCATACTGTTATATTGGATGATCCTTTTGATGATCCCAAACAACTTTGCTTTCCGAGCAGATCGCCGTCGCCGACAGTTGATCTTCTAGATGTAAATTATTTATGTTTTAGAAAATTTTTATCTTTTACATAATGCTTTCAACTTTTAGGAAATTCAAAGTATTAAATATTTTTTGTCCATTTTTATGAACCATTGGCGACTTAGTGAAATAGTAATAGGTAGCGCAACTTTATTGAAAAGCTGACGTAGAGTGATTAAGGGATGTTTGCATACTACTATATATGTACAGGAAGATGCGTTGCACTAAATGGATGAAGATTCTTGATGATTTTTTGTAAAGCGGATTACAGGTTTCTCAAATTGCTTTGGATCAGTTATTGAATGAGGAAGAAGGTAAAACGGAAGAAGAAATACAGAAAGAAATTGAAGCCAAAGATATGGCTGCGCAGGCACAAATTCTGGAAATGGTATGCTTGCGTTGTTAGTTTTCTCGTTAGTGGTTTGTAACTTTTGATTCCATGCAGAGTTAAATTTTATTTAGCTGAAAGAGCAGAGATATTCCAGTCAGTCACCGGTATTTAACTGAGGGCTAAACCGAAAGATTAAAGATGTCTTTAATTGCTGAGATTTCTTAACATTCTCAGGAGAAATCATATATGGAATGATCAAACATTGTCAGTAATAAACAAATCACAAAGTAATTTTTCATTATTCTGATGATGAATTTCACTTCTTTTAAATTCAGGTAGGCGATTTGCATTATGCAGACGAGAAACCACCCGATAATGTTCTGTTCGTATGCAAATTGAATCCAGTTACCACGGATGAAGTAAGTGCTATATGGATTTTTTTTCTACGATTTGACTGTTTTTTGCTATCCTTAACTTAACCGATTTGTTTCCAGGATCTTGAAATTATTTTTTCCCGATTTGGTAAAATAAAATGCTGTGAAATCATTCGTGATAGGAAAACGGGTGCTTCGTTGCAGTATGCCTTCATTGAATTTGAAGAGGTGAGATATCGGAAATAGTATTAACTCATACCTCAAATATACAATATGGATTGTCCAGATTTAAAGCTTAGAGTTTATGTCGTAGTTCAGCGTGATTTGTTTTTTGAATTAAATCAAATTCAAAAGGTTAAACCTTCAAATGATCCCTACTCATTCTACAGTCGAAGTTCGTTTCTTAGTTCCGAGTAGTATTTTAGTTGAAAACATCCCATTTGCTTAGTATCGGAAAAGGTAAGAGGTGTAGTTAATGGACTCGGGGCAATGAAAAAAGTGATGGTCATCTCTAAAGAAAGAGCTCAACTTAGTTGAGCAGTGACATAAAGTAGTTCGGGGTCACTTTGTTTTTTAATGTTACTTTAATGTGATTTTATATTATGGAATCAAAAATTGATTTAAAGGGGTTACATGAGAGTGTGAAACCTATAAGATTTTTAACAGCACTACTTTTTTTCTGTTTATCTTTTGCATTGCAGGTTGGAAGTTGTGAGAACGCTTATTTTAAAATGGATAACGTTCTAATTGATGATAGACGAATTCATGTTGATTTTTCTCAGTCTGTTGCTAAAAATTACCAGTGGAAACGAAATGATGGTAAGTAATTTGCTTTACTGATAAATTTTAATGAACTAGTTCAATTGGAGTGAAATCCGAGCGCAAGTTATAGAATCTTTCATCTTAATTTTAGATTCCGTCTCAAATATGATTTCAAATATTTGAAAGGCATTCTAAAACGGTTGCTTTTACTGTGTTACTTATAGGTTTCTCTTTATGAATCAGATTCAAATACCAAAAAACATGTTTATCTAACCTCTGCACACGACTCTCACAGTAATAGCATGAGATCAAGATACATGTTGAGGACTAAATAAAATAATTGACAAATAGATATCGTCAAATAAATTCAATCCAGAGTAGATCTTTGGAAATAAGTTAATACATAATTATTAACAGAATGATTTATATAAAAGATACAGGTCAAAAACTTTTAAAAATATAAAAGATTAAAGAAGCAACATGAACATTTTTATCTTGACATATGGTCTAAATTTGTTTATCTGTGTTTTCTTCCGTCAGTTTGGGGGAGAGCACTTTCAAGGTTATTTCTTCATGCAACAGGTTTTCTTTTTACTTCAAGAGAGGCTATTTTTAACAAAATATTTTAAAAATATTCTGAAACGCAAAAAAGAATTAATGCACATTTTCATTTTTGGGAAATCCAAAAATCAATCACACTGTGATTAAGAAATCGTTTGTTATTATTCTCTCTTCCTTTATATTTACTACACCATTCTCTTGAATTTTTTGGAAAGGGGGAAGAATGAGAAAACAATTACTTTCTCATCAAAATGTTCTTTGTAATTCATACAAAAATAAAATATTGCTGCATTATGCAGCGCTTTTTCTACTTCAATTCTTCTTTTTTAAAAGAAAAAAATATGCGATGTATATAAAATTTTGCTAAAGTTTTCTTTCCACTTAAAGAGTGATGTTTAAAATTCAATTTGTTGAAAGGAAGTTACTTTCCAATATACACAAGCAAAACATGCACACACTCAGAAACTAAATGATTTGCTAGGAAATGAACTGAGAAAAAAGGGCCGAAAATTTAATCATATTCTTTGGAATCTTTTGGAGTACATGAATGTCGATAAATGCGCATTTTCATGTCCGTTCGTTCATACGTACAAATGTGATCTTTATCGCATTTACACCTGGAAATTTTTTGAACTATGAAAATGTTTTTATCAAAATAGTAGATCGGTGATGCAGAGATACGACTAATTAATTGTTGAAATAAGATGATTACTAACAAGTTGTGTGGATTTCCTTTTTTAGCAATTAGATTAGATCGGATTTTAGATGAGTATTTATACATTGATATATAAACAAAATTTTCAAATTTAACGTAAAAGAGTGTTAATATACTAAGGGTATAGCGGGAAATGCATAGAAGTCTCTTACTCAAATTTTGCTTCCACCGTGCCCGTAAACTAATCTTGCAATAGGGCATGAAAGTGTCAGCTCACTTAAAATTTACTGAATGATTGATAAGCGTATGGATGGGAGAGTCGAGTTGAGAAGAGTGGAAAGAGAAATGGAATGCAGAAAATTTATTTGAGCACTTATTTATTGAGTAACTTCAATGATGGATACAAACTGTTATGAACAAGAGGTTTTATTTTATCATAAAAAATGCAAACTAACCAAGATTTGACCCATTTTAATGGTGGATAACCGTTAATAGTGAAGCTATAGAAACCGCAAGGCTCACGGTACGGTATGCATTCTGGAGATGATGAATCGAATTCGGGCTCCTATAGCAGTAGTAGTTAATTTGGTTTAAATTTAATATTCGACAAATTTTCAAATTCAATTTGACTAGGTCTTTTAAGTTAAATCCTCCAAAATTCTTCCAGATTTCAATTTTTCATATGAATGGTGATTTATTTTCTACTTTTTAAAAGACCATCTAAGTTTTTCCTGGTAAGAAATGACGATTAGTTCGGTCAGACTTACTGGAAAAAGATCTGGGTTCATCCTGGGTGGCACCCACTTCTTCCCTTTGTATACTTGACCAATATTTCCCGTCAATCCAGTAATAATTAATACGGCACAAGCGACCCTGGACTGCATTATATATTTGTTATTATTGTTCTTTCTGCAAATCGTTATATAGTAGATTTATTATTTAAAACTAATGAGGAACGTAATATTTTTTTTGTTTTTAATCTATATCCAAAATATTACAAGGTACTACTTTGCAGAAAGATTTTTGTTGATAGCATTAGAAGGTATATATATCAAGAATCCCATTGTAACTTTGTGGGTACAGTTTATATTGTCTAAAATAACCATTAATATAACTGTGAATATGATTTGTCCATCGTTCACATTTTAATAAAAATTGATAGCAACCTATACATGGTAATCATTAAACTATTGCTATCTGGATTGTTGTATCTTCTCTAGCAACTGGCAATATTCTTCTTGTTTAATTTAGAAACTGCTGGAGTATCTTAGTGTGTAAAGTGCGACTTTACTTTGCTAATGCCATTTCTAAATAGTGGCTTACAGTTTCTTTACCAGTTCATTTTTTGGATTTTCAACTTTTGTATGATGTGGATGTTATAGCTAAATCTCACTGTAAATTTGACAAGAAAATACATATATTATTTATGCACGGTAGATGTTTTGCTTATATTCTTTAAATCTAATTAATGAAACATAGTTTTGAAAATGTCTAATTATCAAGAATTATATTTTGACCTCAAAGAACAATATTTTCCTTATTAGTGTTTTCTTTTTAGGATCGGAAAAACGAGTATACAAGTCGAATGTTGCAGAGGTTAATATCTCAAGTTAAAATATTTCTTTCAGTTTTATAGGAAAGTGCAAAAATAATTACTGTATTGTGGAGTAAAAAGCAGGTTAAAAAGTTTAAGTAAAAAAAGTGAGAGTGGTGAACTTATCTCAGGACCTTCTCTTAATTCTTACTTTTCATATCATATGTCATATAGATATCAAATCACTAAGCTTACGGAATGCACTTTCTCTCGATATAACTGATGTAAGATTCTGACTTTTATTATTTATACTAACTATATTCTAATAATATGGTACATAATCCTTCTTTCATATCAGACATTAATTTACAAATGTAATGTGACTAGTTAAGGAATAAAATAGTCGAAAATAATAGCAATATAAGCAATTTTTGGATGCTTTTCAGAAGTCAGACTTCGATTATAAGAAGCCAAAGTTAGAGAAGCGTAGTGAGGGAGAGAAGAAAATCCACTCTGATGAAAAGATAAAACAACTTTCAAGAAGGCGCTCAAGGTCGAATCTTGCTGAAATTTCTTCTATTTATTTTCTCTTTCATTCTTCTACTATTTGTTTATTGGGCTGTTTATACAAAATCAATTTAGCTCGCCAGACTACAAGAAACACGCACGATCTTATCGACATGAACGATCGATAGGCCATAAAACACATGTACAGAAACGTTCAAGAAGCCGTGACACTCGTACACATCAACGACCGAGAAGCCGTGAAACTCATGTACATCAACGATCAAGAAGCCGTGAAGCTCGTGCACATCAACGATCAAGAAGCCGTGAAACACGTACACATCACCGGTCAAGAAGTCGTGAAACACGTACACATCATCGATCATATCGACATTAATATAGCATTGTTTTTTTTTTTTCCAATCTACTTGACTTACTTTATTTTGATAATAAAAAATCGTAAAATTTATGGGAGAGAATCGTTTGAACAGGAATCAGAAAGCATTTAAATGGATGCAGATAAGAGATTCGTCTTAATTTATAAAATTTTCTGTGCAAGGAATATCGATCATCCCTTGATGATAGATATTCCTTGTGGGGAAAACTTTTAATAATGCTTCAAAGGACCTGGAGTTATAATTGTTGGGTCATTCATTGCTTGAAGAGGTCATAAAACCCGTTCAATTAATATAGTTTTGGAACCATAGATCACACAGTTGAAAACAGGTCTTTTACTGTCGACAATTAAATCAAGCCATTCATTCCGTTCACCGTTCAAGTTACCAAGATACCATTTTCAAAGTTAATGACAATTATTTTAGGATGAAATTGCATTTTTTTGTACACTTGACTAACCGAACACAATGAATCGTAACCACTACGTTGAAGCAGAAAAGCTGTCTCTCTTTACTCTGATTATGCTATATGAGAATTATTATCTTTTCTGAAAGTGTTTTCGAGATTTGGTCTTGTAATAGAAGCAGGCGGAAGGAAGTGGAGTCTATACAGGTTATCTAAATGAAAAGCTAGCACTGATAGCCAAAATTATTTATTAATATAAACACTAAATTGTTTGAGCAAGTAATGGAAGTTCAATTAACAAGATCTCATTGAATTTTTTAAAAACAGGTTTTCTTGGAAGTTAAAATTGGTCTGAACCTAACTTGAGTAAAATTTGACAACCTAACACTTGTTGAATCTCCCAATTTTTCTACTTAGCCCTCCTTTTAATCTGATATTAAATAAACACTATCGATTTATTAAGTCCATATATTATAAAATTGAAAAATGGCATATAAATTTGCTTCTACCGAATAAGCGAAACTTATGAAAAGAAGTGTTTGAAAACATATTCGCACTGTATTATAAATTACATTTTATAATATTGATGGAAAGCAAACTGATTGCACAAAGGAATGATTTCTAATTATTCCGAAATTTATAAAGTAACACTCTTTGAAAGTCAAACATATTATGGAGGACTTCATGGAATTGCTTTTCGCTTTTTTGTTTTCAACTATATTTGAATTTTCATTGTCAATAGCTAAATTCCATTTCTGATCTTCACTGAAAGAGCGAAATACAAACACAAATACAAATACAGTGAGCATTCGATAATTTAAGATATATAAAATGATAATGTAGACTTGTTATCTTTTAGCAGTGCTTATCATCTCACATTTGAATAGCCAAATAAATTCACGATTGCTTCTTTTAATTTTACATTAATTAAAGGATGCAGTTCAATTGCCTTCATTTTTAGCATTATTTTAAGTTTGACAAGTAATTAAAATATTCTCAACAACAAAATGTGAAAGGAGAAAAATATTGAAAATGAAAAGAATTCACAACTTGTAAACATTTCAAGCATCAGCTAGTCTGAAAGATGAAAGGAAACATTGAACATTTGACCTTGTGAAGCTTGTGGGTTGAAAGATACCAATAATTTGTCAAATTTGTGTATTCGTCCTCCTCTTCCTCCTCCTCAATATTTTTCTGCATTTAATGAATCCTAACAATCAACCATTTCTGATTGGCTATGTTGGGTTAGCATAGATTTATTTGTTCCCTTTTCGATCTCTTCAAATTAAAGGCTCTTTTTGCGCATCATAACATCCCTCCTTATTCTATCCTCACTTTTTTTCCTACCTCTTAAACTGGATGATGACAAAATTACTTCTCAGAATTTACTATTACTCTCTTAGCTTCTGACCTAAATGCTCATGGCAGCAAGGCTTCTAAAAATCGAATCAAAATCCTCGAAATAACACGCATCTGTTGTGCGTAGGCTTATTTTCTTCACGCTCATTTCTATTTAAATTAATGGGCTTTTATTGAATTTGTAGTTTAGTGTTTAGCGGTTATATGTAAACAGAAAATTCACCGCTAACATACAATTATCATTCGGTAAATTTAGAAATGACGAAGCAGAATGCCAAAGAGTACGACGCGGCATTTTATTCATTCATCTCCCGCATTTCATTGAAGTGAACAAGAAGACGTATGAATGGAATAAAAAGTTTTAAATTTCTTTATTCCAACAAACTAATAAATTTTAACAATTACTTCTAAATTGTTTTATTGATTCATCGAATTATCTGATTTGATTTATCCTATTTTGAAATATTATACTTTACACACCATGCACTACAACGATAATTCCTTTCACTGTAATAATCGTAATACACTATAGCGATAATCTCTTTAGCTAATAACGATTATTGCATCAGTTAAACTGAATGAAACATCAAAGAATTAAAAGTAGAAAAAAAAATTAAAAAGAAATACTTTAAGGTTACTTAAATGCTTAATAACTGTAAAGATTTTAAAATTATAAAGTGATGCGAAAAATTAAAATTTTATAAATTGAAACTTCTATAGTATATTACGTAGGATAATCCGAAATTTTGAAATTTTATTCCAAACTAAACCATTTTTAAACAAATAATAAATACTAAACAAGAATTGTTTGTTATGTAACTTTTTGTTCGAAAAGAATTTGGGCGGTTATTGTAAAGAGTAAGCAAAGAGCAACAAGTAATTTTATTAACATTCACTATTCACTTTAATTATGATAAATAAGAAGGAAGAAAAAGAGACATAAAAAAGAGGACAGTCAATTTTTTCACGTTTGTTACGATCACGACTGTCCGAGAATTACTTATCGGGTCGTTACGTGCATAAGCAAATTCTCAGATTGTTGTGATAGGTGTTGAATGTTAATTATCGATGCCGAGAATTAATCGTTGATTGCGTGAAATAAATGGCAAAATATTTCCTGGCTCATTTCAACTATACCTATGCAACAGTTTGGAAAAGGATGGTAAGTTTTAGAGAAAGGCCAGTTGGTGCGGTCATTTGTTGTGAAAGTGCTGAAATACCGTCACATCGATGATTCAAACTGTACTACGCATATACTACGATCGGTGGGTAAAATATTCGAAATGACCTTCAGCCATTCATACTTGTCAATTGCATAACAATTTTTCTTATTCTAATTTAAATTGACTTTAATTACAATGCTTTTCATTCTCTTTTATGCTTTTCATTTCATTTCAATGAAAGCATTTTTGCTTAAATTTATTGTGTCTAAACAGTTACGACAGTTTTTTTTTCGTTCTTCAAAAAATAAATAGTATTGTAGAAAATCAAAAAAAGAAGTAAAGAGGGGGAGAGAGAGAGAGAGAGATTTTTTCTTAGAAGAAATAACAATGGGAGGAATAAAATAAGATAAATAAAAGTAAGCAAATTAATATTTCGAAAAACAAAACATTTTTTTCATCAAAAAAAAAATATGAAATAGCAGAAAACAATTTCACTCACAATTATTTCTATTTTCAAAATTTTAATAAAAAAATTTTTTAAAAGGAATTGATTTTGTATTCAATCTTTACTATTTCATTCATTTGAATTACACACTTAAGCTGACCGCTAGTTAACTTTGGTACACAATTAATAGGTGGGATTTTAAGAGAGACTATTTGATTAACATAGTTTTGAATTTTAAATCATTTTAGTATCGCTTTTCTTTCATTCTTCCAATTTTCTTATTAATTCACTTGCAGTTGATTTATTTCAGCAACTTTTCGATGGCATCTTTTTATTTCCGCTTTATTAAAATTAATGAATTAGATTGTTTCGCCGCATTTCGATCAAAAGATGTGCAATTGGAAATTAGCCTAATTTAAATAATTTATGGTCATTCCTCAACTTTCAATGAGGGACATTAGAATTGCTTCCACACATATGCGTATATCAGTGAGATGGTCCTGAAGATGATTGCTTGTAAAAATTGTTTTAGACCTTATCTTTCTTGAAGAAGAAAAAAAAGAAGGAATTATTAATAATCAAAATTATGACACTCATAATTTTTTCCATAAGATTTGTCATTTTTCTGATTAATACTTTTATTTGAAAAAAAAAACTTAGGCATAGACGTTCCATCGGTGCAAATTTTTTTTGCTGTATTTCAACAATTTGAAGTCGTACTGTAATTTAAAAAAGAAGTAAAATATTCAGTTTCTCATTGTTTTTTAATTTGGCAGCAATTTTTGATTTAGTTGATATCACTAATTATCTAATTATCTCTGAAATCTCCATATTCTCGAAAAAATAAATCTTAGGCAACTTGGATAAATAGAAGACACAGTAAAGTGAAACAAAATGAGTGTCCTAAAAAAGTAAATATAAAAATCAAATTATTTATGAACTAATTAATTCAAGCTGCCGCTATACAGTTTTAAAGATGGTATTAGTTAACTTAAATATAGTAATGATCGTACGATATACCTGATTTATAGCTTTAGCTATGAAGCATAGTGTGTTTTACCGAATTATTGGAAATTAAATTTTCATGCAAAAAATTCACTACTTGAAAATTTAACAAAGATAACTCCAACTAACTCTACTAACTCTTTGGAGCACAAGGATGATAATGATAGTGGTGATGACAGCGGCAGTGACACAAATGGCACTAATGGTTTTTTTTCTTGGGAATTTAAAGTGGTGATAACAGGCAATGATAAGGCCCTGCATGCAATGAGCAACTTGTACGGACCTAAAGGCATTGCTACATTTTTCCTATCATTTTGTGCTTTTGCTTCCAGTGAGGTTGTTTACCACCTTACAGGTATACTACTAGTGATAATAATATATATATCTGTCTGTGTGTGTGTGTGTGTGTATGTATGAATAGAGGAGAGAAGAAAGATTGCCAATAATCGCCGTCCGAATCCAACGAACCGGTTTTCATAACAGCTGCTATCAGTGATAAGCACAGCTGAAAAGTATAAGGCTACTAGTGATAATAAATATATTAAAGGTATATGAACACTGATTAGAAAAGAAAATAAATACCGACTTTTGAAGAAATGAATTAGCAAATGAAAGAAATATCCTCTCTCATTTCTCGACAAGGACAAGCGGTAAAGTGAGCCAAAGGAAAGATTTCATTTCAGTTCATTTACTGTTTGTTGAAAGTTTTAATAAAGTGATGGTTAGCCGAATGCTTTGAAACATACTTATCTAATAATTTCTAACTTGAATATTTAACACCTCAAACTTACGCCAAAGCAAACGACTTGAAAATTGACAAAATTTACTCACTCAATTAAAATTACAATTATTATTTGTTTTAGCAAAAAAAAAATAATTGAGCTCACAAAATGGATAAATGAAATAATCAAAATTTATATTAAATATGGTAATTAATTTGTCATTTATTTATCATTTATACAATTTAAAACTGATAGAATTAAAAAGGAAATTTAACAAATTTTAAATCTAAGCATAATTGTTGATAAATCCGTCCACCTGAAAAAGATAAGACAACTATTAGAAGATGTATGTATGTCGAGAGGAGACGGGAGAGCGTGGCGTGATGGTGAAGAATGAAGTGGAAGTGGAAGAACTAAATAACATATGGTTGGACAATTTAAATTTACTTCAATTAATTCCCATCTATAGACGTGAAGGGAGGAGGAGGAGGAGGGAGGGGATATCTAAGGATGAAAGATATAACTTTCCGAGTAATACACAGCCATTGAAATGAATGTTTATGATTGTTACCGATCGTAAGTTACACTCAGCGCATGACATGTGGAAATTATTTCAAAAATGCATTCATTCCACAGAAGAATTCTTCGATGCTTTCTCATAGGAAACAATACAGAACTCAGTGAAATGTTTGGCATTTTTCATTTGGAAAAAAGTATTAAATAAATTTAACACATATTCCTCCTCAACAACTACGAATTTCTTAAATTTTTTTTACAGGTAAAATGAGAAAGAGAGAGGGAAGAGGAAAAAGGAATTTGTTTTCCTGACATTTTTGGATTTGCTAAAATAGCTCAAAAATTTCGAACTTCAAAAAATGAAATTATTCATGTAGCAATAATTTCATCTTTTGCGCAAAAAAAAGGTAAACAAAAAAAGAGAGAGAAGTTCACTTGGTAGGTAACAATTAGCAACAATGTTGGCCTGTTTAATTGCTATTATCACTGTTGTGATGATAGTAGTAATTATGTTTAAATTAAAATAAAAATAAGATATTCAACAAAACTTTGGTTAACAGGTCAGAAATCAAAAATTTGGGTTAAAAAAGTTTACGAAATTGCTAGTAGCAATTAAACATTGCTAGCGATCGCATATATGAATTTGACGTTGCAGAACTTCTTATTTTATTGTCAATTAAAAATATGAATATAGTAGAATCAATAAATAATCGTTAAAAAGTTTCAACCTTTAAAATAAACGTTGCTTTTTAACTTAAATTAGTTTCATGTACAGTCTTTTCAGATATTCCATTACCAATAACCAATTACAAATGTTGTTCTTCCATTCCATAACAATTAAATTAATTGTTAGTTTCATTTTTTTAGTTCCATAAAGTTTTAACTCATTCCTTAATTTCTGACCCCAACACTTCCGATCCAGCAATACCAAAATGTAAAGTAGTTGTGCAGATGTCCCGTATTGTCAAAAACTTCTTGACCTTTCTGTGTTTAAAATGAATTGTTTGTTTGCTTTCTTCAATACTGTAAATAAGAAATTGAGTAATACTTTAGGTAAAACAGGAGAGAAGAGATGGACTGAAAATGTATTACATTTCAAATATTGCTGAACTCAAATAGATCAAACTTTATTCGCTATCATTAGTTTTTTATCAATCAAACTTTATTCACTATATTCACTATAATTAGTTTTATCAATCAAACTTTATTCGCTATCATTAGTTTTTTTTTTCATTAGTTTTTTATCAATTATTATTATTTTTTATCATCCACTATTATTACTTATTGTTATTTTCACATTTATTATTTATTATCATTTATGCTTATTTATTAATATTTATTGCTATTATTTATTATTATTACTATTATTGCTTGGAAGAGGCTAAAGAAGGTAGCGAGAGGAAAAACAAAGTGCTTTTCAGTGATCAAGCAGTAATTAATCATTCAAAAAATGTTTAATTTTCAAAATGCTAGAAAAATGTGTCTTAGTTTGAATTTATCATTTACATTAAAAATTGCTGACCAAAGTGTATCAAAACTTGCGCAAAAGATGTATATTAAATTAACAGATGTCATTCTCTATGAAATATCACGTCTAGTCGAAGAGACTTTTAGCTCGACTTTTTTACACGGAGAAAAAAGTAAAAAAAATTTATCATTGAAGAAAAAAAAAGACGAAATAGCCAGTCAAACATACAATATCATTTCTTAGCACAATCATATATGAAAATGAACGTCTAAATATGGTTCCGGAAAAAATAATTATCAGTAAGCCGAAAATTGTACAGCATCTTACGATCTCAATTTCATTTTCATCATTTGATGTTTTTGTTTTATCAACGAAAAACCTGTTCATTCTGTACTTTTCGATAAACCAGTTGCTAATTTGAATTGAATGAAATGAAAAAAAAGGGAGGAAAAAGCATTCCTATACTAAATTCACGGCAAAATTTATTTTTCACCAAAAAATTAGACAAAAAAAAGAAGAACGGAAAAAGAAAAAGCAATTGCGCTCAATAAGGTCGATAGAGAAAAAAAGTAGTAAAAGGAATGATGAGGGTAGGTAAACAATACTAACAAATTTACTTGTAACATGGAAAAAAAAATTATCAATTGTAAAATTTATCAGTCTGATTTGTTAGGAAAAGGAAGTGATTAATCTTTTCTCATCACTGATCACATTTAAATCGATATTTCATCGTACAAATTCGATTTAAAAGAACGAAAATACCAGAATGGAAAGATTATATTCAAATAAATCAAAGTATCGAATGTGTCTTATATCGAATCTACGTGATCCAGATCAATTTACCTTTACAGAATAATTCTAATTTATGCAAATCTATGAGTGATGGATGAACTGTTGTAATACCGGTCTCGGCATAATAAATATTCCGTTACATTTAAGCATAATTTCACTGAGAGAGTTGCGTCATCAACATTTTTAACAAAACTCACTCAACACAAATCATTTTGAAAATATAGTAGAAATATTTTCAAAATTTGTTATTTTTTGAAATGAAAACGACATATTTGGACAAATGGACGAGTATCTGAAAAAAAAAAGAGAAAGGATATTCCCGAGAGTTTTTTTTTTTGTATAGCAAATATAGGTCAGAATGGATCGGCAGAAATGCATACAAATTAGGAGAGTTTTCGTTTTTTTTTCCTTTGTATGGCTCTGTAAGAACAATTCAATGCAAATGATAACAATAACAAAAAGAAATATTTTATCTTACGGCAGTGATGGAGAAAAAAAAAGCAGACGAAAATAACCTGATCGTTGATGTTTTGCATAAATTTTTTGAGTATTTTTGCATTTCTGCTTCGATTCTAATAATTTGACATAGGAAAAAGTACCACATTTCAGTGCTAAAATTATCTCATTCAGTTGCTATTGATAATGATGTGAAAAAAAGAAAAAAATTAAGAAATTCATTTACGACCACGTTAGTTGTTCCATTTTTCCGTATCACAGAGCAATGAATCTGGCTAGATTCGCCAAAGTAGATTCATCAAGTAAACAAGATGGAATGAATTGATTCTAGGAAAATTTTTAGCTCAATTTTAGGCAATATTATTACATTCTATTTCAGATGAACAAATGGGCAGTCACAATTAAATACATGAAAATCATTTGAATTTTATCAAAATATATTTGAAACCAGTCCGGAACATACGTAACATACAATGCGTAATTCGAAGATAATATAAGCGACAGAAATATATAATCAGTTGAAATATAAATTCATCAGGCTCTCTAACACTAATTTGAAAATTAAGCATTATCCAGGCAGCAACTAACAGCCAGAACAATTGTGTTACACCACGTTTAAATAATTCTCATTTGATAAATTTTCGTAAATAATTAGTAACAAATAAGAGAAATGCACAGATTTACAGGATTCAGAAGTATTAGTTCGGTAGAACGGTCCATACAAGAACAAGGCATAAACAAAGCTGCTTTAAACAAATACCAGTTGATATTGCCATGGATTATTGGAAATTATTGGTAATAATTTGCTCAATAATATAGAAATACAACCATTATTTCAGGCTGGAAGAATTCAAGGATACAAGGATACAGATGAGCCATATTAACAAGAACTCATCGAATCCTTAAAGCATCATAACATCCTGAAACGGAAGAAATCACGATTTGCTTTGTGGAGAGCGCAACATTCAATTTATGCATCTCGTTTGTGTTACTCGTCTTTTTAAAGCATAGGCCTGAAAACGAGTTAAAGCGATCATAAGATAATCCATGTTCTTGTGTGCGGTAGATAAAATTGTAAAAATTTGTAAGATATTAGATTCTTCCCATGATTATGAAATCAAATCCATTACCAATTCACGAAACAGTAAAACGAGATGCAACTGTGCGGAAAGATGGAAGCAAATGGCAAAGTGGTTTGCTGGCAACGGTTAGGAAATGTGAGAGCCGTGGCCTGTGAAAGATCTTAATCACTACGTTTTTTACAATGCATAAGACATAAAATGCAACATTCACAAATAACATTGAAAACAAAAACAGAAATTCTATAAGCGATATACAGGCTGTCGCATTCATCAATTTAGGACTGATGTTGTGAAAGGATGTTGCCAAAAAGTTTTAACGAAAGAACACAGTAGAAAAATAGCAAAATTAAATATTCTGAAACGCCATCGAAGGAAATACAGTTTCAAAAAACCTACTGGTAATCAGTTGGTTGAATAAACAATGTGATTTGATAACTACCGTGAATTACCAGCTAACAAGAATTTACTGGCCAAACAACAGAAGGGTTTTGGTACGATGAGAGGCAAAAACGAAATTTGAAAATTCAAAGGTCGAAAATGAAAACTAGTGTCTTTTTTTGTGACCACTAGAAATCCTAATTTTCAATAATGCTCCTCAATCTCAAATTTTAGGTTTTATAAACATCAGTATATTTAAAATCGACACACCTAAGTGATAAGAACTACCATTCGACCACAAAATAGATGTATTGTGTATTTCTTAATGAAAACAATCTGACTCTACAATATGTATTTCTTCTATTAAACTGTGGCAATAATTATACTGCATCTTAGCAACATAATACATATTATTATGAACAACTGCCAGTTCATATCGTAAGTCATTTAAAACTAAAATTTCTAAAAATGCCGAAAACACGAGGAAGAAATTCCGGTGAATGTTGACGGCTTGCATCTTCAAGAATACACTGAAAATCGTGCTCGGACATACGACTTGATGGGGACGCAAAAGCCGAAAAATCACGAAGCATTTCCTCTAAATCACTCAACGACGGAATCGGTCTCAAAGGCGTTGAAACGTCATACGTTTCATCATAATAATTATCTCTATACCGTACCATATACCATCCATCTTCTTCCTGAAATTTTATACAATTTATATATTACATATAGGAAAATGTTGACAAAACATTTATTCCTAATGGGAAACATTATTTAAATATTTAAACTCGCTTTTCAAACATTGCAACAGCATAGATATGCAACACTGCAATGTATAACAAAAATTATATTTTCTCGTCACATAAATTTCGCAACGCACAAGACTTAAGAATCAAAAAAAACTGCAAAAGCATAACCGTTCTTTCACGTTCCGCCCAAGAAATCTGTCTAAGATCTTCTTCCAAAACAACCGCCAAATCATTAGTTAATGTAATATATCCTGGCTGAAATCAACTAAATTATCCATACACGTCAGAAGTACCTGACTAATGCAATAAAGGATGATTTGATTTCAGTAAAATTTGACATATTTCCAAGGTATATTCTTGGAAAGCATGATAATAATATCCCATCTTACTCTTTTTGACTAAATCAAGGCGAGCATTTTTTATACGGATAAACGGAAGATATGTTGCATAGTAAGATATCATAGTCATGTTTAGCACATAATTGCACCCTTATTAAAGAAATGCTAAGCTAAATGATTAAATAATTCCTGTTGCAAATAAAAATGAAAGCGAAGATTAAAACCTGTTAAAAAATACCTTCAAAGTAGAACTGGAATCATTAACAACATTGCTGAGAAGTAAAAGATTAGCAAATGGATTAAGAGGTTCGATTAATTTTGCCTCAATGCCTAGGCTCAAACACAACATTACAACTGCACGATTTAGTTTGAAAATGTCCGTATCAAATAAACCATCTGTCCATTTTCTGCATGATGAGAATTCTTGATATGATATCTAGAAACAAAAATTTGCAAAAAAGTGAAATGTTTGATATCAGAGAACTCTGCAAGATCAAACATGTAGTCATTTTCACTTTTTCAAACTAAAATTAACCTGAATACAGAAGAAATACAACGCCGAAAAATGAAGACCAAGAACGCAAACCTGCTCAGGTATGCACACATCAAAATTAACGGTCAGTAAATTAACAAGTTGGATAGTATAAACAAATGCAGCGAACATATTATGCACTGGTCGGGCGATAGGTACGGTTGGAATACCTATGCTCAGCCATCCTTTCATAATTTTATACTGGGTGCGATCTGGCGCGTCACAGTCACAAATCTAGAACCATTAATATTACCAAAAATCTGCGATATTTTAACGTGCATGTTCAAAAGAAGAAAAAAAATGCGTTATAGAAATTTGGATTTCGATAATAGCGCAGCAATACACAAAGAATTTCACCAAAAGATTTCTTTTAAATTTCTTTGTCTAAAACCTTTAATAGCACTTGAAAATATCAAAACGTATTAAACGGTCCTTACATAAACGATGAAACAAAATGAATTGTGAAAAAAGAATAAAAATAAATCAATATCAAACGTATCAAATTTACCGTGTAACAAGGTTCTGACGAAGTTCTACACTCCATTGGGGCCAGCATTTTATCCGTTGATGAAGCAAATTCTTGACTGAAGAATAAAGAACTTAATTGCTTAGCATATTTCTGCATTTGAAAGGATAAATCTCAAAGCGGAACTTTTATAATTAACAAACACGAAATGAAGATTATTTACCATGCTTCTGCAATCATTTCTTGACAACGTTTCTCCATGTCATCTATGATTATTTGAGGTCTCAAGACCCGTTGAATAGGAAAAATTTTCAAAAACCACTGTGCATTGAATTTTGCAATATTTTGCAACTAAAATTGACTTTTATTAACTCTGCTTAAGCATTTTCGCACTAGACTTATATTCTTTTCTTATTAACAAGTGATTTAATGGAGTCTAAGCACTAAATCATTAAAAGTAAGTTTCCATTTAATAAAAGCAAATAGGTGTAAAATTTCTAACGTTAAAAAGAAGAGACAAAATTCCCGATAAAAGCCATCACCTTTTCCTCATATGCATCGACAAATGTTTGCAATGAATTTGGTGGTCCACAAAGAACTTTTTGGTGTCCACGGCATCGTTCCTGTAAAATGCTTTCCGTCGTTAAAAACATTTTGAATATATGAACAGATGTAAACAAAAAGAATAGCACAGAATTTTAGGTTGTTATAAGTTGTGAAGTATATGAGAGGTTAGAGGGGAAGATGAAAAAGAACCTTAAGCTCTTCGACTGTTTTATGATATCTTTCGGTTTTGTTGCATATAACCTTGAGCGCAGCTTTTTTCTTTTTTATAGCTTTCTTCCTGTCAAGAATATTTTGCTTCAAATATTCAATGGACTCATATGTCGAATGAAACGTTTTCATTAGAGAAATCTGGAAAATCACAAAAACTACCAAAAACCTGAAATCATTATGAACATAACTTGTACTCAACGATGTTTTAACTAGTATTTAGATATCATTCGTAAAAGTACTCAAAGAACACTGAATATTGCTAAATGTTTTTTACATCAGAAGCCAAAATATTTTCGATTTCGCGGGATACGCGATAGTTCCCGTATTCTTTTCTTCTTTGCAATTTGAATTTGTCAACATATCTGACTGAAAATGAAAAGTTTTGATATATGCGCTCGAATTTTCATCGCAAAACAAATCTCTCATTACAAATAAAGTCACTGAATAAAATTTTTAATTTTAAAAAATAGAAAATAGATGAAAATAAATTTTTAGTAAAGAAAGTGAGCAGAGAGTCTTACTTAAACTCACTTCAGTAAACTTATTTTATCGTTACTACAAAATAAACAGGAACAAACTTTTATGATTGATACAACTCCGACACAGGCACAACTTCAAGTTGGTACATGATGAACATGGATATTTGTCATCTGTCCAATCAATTGAGTTACTGTAAATAAGAATCTTTAGATAATATATGTGTAAGTTACTTCCAGAACAATGAAAAAGCTCAAGAAATAGCAAGCAGGACAGGACGAAACAGTTGCCGTTTTTTAAAAGTAGAAAGTTTAAATGAAGCAAACTTGAAACCTATCAGAATCATCTCTTGGACTGCCCAGCACTGAATTAATACGCGTATATATACCCAATGGTGTTATATCTATGGGTGTATCAATTAAACCTCTGCAATTTGCCAGCTCTCCAATATCTGTGAAACACCTCATAGCTTTCCATGTTTCTGAAAAACTTTTCAATAAAGTGATCCATCCTTATATTAAACTGCTGTATCTTTTACATCTTATTTATTTATATATACAATACCTGGAATAGGTGCCGAGGTACGGTTTACATTCGCAGCATAGCTGCATGGAAAATTGCTTCCTGTATTCATCGTCTACTACGTCTCTTTATCCGCTAACATTTGGCAAGTACACGGAGAAAGTTACATAATTCCTGATCCTGAGCAAAAACTTAAAATCATCAAACAGAAATGAAACGCTCTGACGACAATTAAAAACATTTCCTACGAGGAAATCATCTATGGCGGTTTCACGTCAATCAGGTCATTACGTGAAACAAATGGTACGACTTATTACTGTTTTCAAAGAAATAACGAACTAAAAAGAAGGCTTTGGGAAATTTGATGGGAAGAATGAGAAGTGAGAGAGAGAGGGAGCGGGAGAGATAAGAAGAAAGAGTGAAAGTATCCAAATCTTGTGCTTTATGAAAAGTATGTAAAGGGTCAAGAGCAATTCAAAACATCCTTTTGGCAAAATGCCCAATGAAATTTTGTTTTGAATTGGTATTGATCAATAGAATTGTTGGGAGGAGCAGTTGAGGTGACACTTTTATTGGGTGTTGCGGTATTTTCTGCTACTACCTGTACAACGAAGAGATGATAATATGTCTGAATTTCATGAAGGATGCCTTTGATGGGAATGGTAAAGCTATAAAATGGGGAAGTTGACGAATTCGTCGGATCTAACGAAAGTAATATTGATTGGAGATGTGAACGGCAATTTACTCAGTTCACTGTTGGGTAAGTACCGCTTTTTTTCCATAAGTACAAGTAGGTGCTCAGATCAATCAACGTTCCATGAAAGGAAGGAAAGTATTACATTACTTTCCGTATTTTTTTTCCAGTGAAATTTATCATTTGCGTTTTTTTTACTTACTGATAAGATCAATCAAACAGTTATTTTATTTTATTTCCATGGTATAAGTCTTTTGTTGTCATTGAACTTGTCAGCAAGTTGAATTTATGCTTACAGAATGACGTAAAGTCTTGATTTTGAAGCGATGCAATGTAGTATAGATTCTAAGTTGTGTTCTGTTATGTTGTAGAGAATGAAAATTCCATGTTGCGAGAAAGGAGTGAATTGTTGTTGGACACGAAATACTACATGGTCTGCTTGAAGGTAGTATCGTTGAACACAGTTGAAAAGATTAATGAGTGGAAACTTTCAACACCGAACGTAAACGCTGGCGCTGTTATATACAACTACGATGGGGATTTTCGGTCCATCGAGCAGTTGAAACTGCATATGTCCATATGGCAAGCGGAGATTCAAGTATAAGTTTCATAATTCTTTAGAAATTAGTAGTTTTTGAGTTGTTCTAGAGGGATTATCTTACAATTTTGATTTGAGTTACGCACGAAAAGAACTTTTGTGCTGTTGTGTTTTAGGAATATAAACTAGATTACTTAGAAGTAATTTGGGAATTCCTTGTAATTTGAAATTGGTAGGGTTGCTTTTTGTTAGCGTCAACATCTTTAAGCTATTTATTTTTTGAAGGTCGTTGTTTGTAAGCGTCTGGAACGTTCTGCAGATTGGGCAGAAAATTTATATCGTTTCTGTGCTGGTGAACAGATCGAGTTAGTGGAACTTGACCCTGATGCTGTAAGTCAGTACGAATTGTTTATTAAAACATATGAGCTTGAAAGTCTTCGAAGTTTCTGGACAAGAGTTCTTGACAATTCGAAAAATATCAGTGTTAGATACTTCAGACTGCAAGATAGAATTACTTCACTGAAGATGTGAAGTGTACTTTTATTCATTATGGAATATCAAGTAGAGAAGAAAGGCTTCATGTTCCTTTCTATACGCATGCATTTCTAGGAAACAATAGAAGAACTAAATGAATATCGCGAACTTTATGGAATACCTCGTATATGGCAGGTTGACTTCTGATTTTTTGCGGTGATATATTATTGGCATATAGATTATTAGAAAAAATTCATAATTATGCTGACGGTTTTTAACAGGCATATTCTTTACTTGCGCGGCATATCATGTCGTCAGATCTTGAAATAACAAAAATCTCATTGAAATTACCAGGCATCACAAGTCATTTGGATCTTTATTGTAACATTATTGACTTAGCCTTTAAGTTTGTCGACAATTTCGAAAAATTTATTGACGTAATGTCATATTTTTTTTTTAGATCTTAGAATCTGGAAATTGGAGTGGCAGGATAATGAAGAAAAATCCGCTGGAATCGAATCCACAACGACATTTTGAGAAAACTGGTTTTGTTGGTAGCCCTCCTAAAAGGTGTTCCGATGAATTTTTTGATGAGCAGTTTGGATCAAGGAATTGCGATGTGACAGATGAAGATAAAGGTACTTCTGATTAGTGGGAATAAATTCAGTGGTAATTTCAATAATATATTAATGAACAATAATCAGATGTTATTAGTTCTTTATCTCTGTGCATTGTGTTACTAGATAGTTTTCTTCAGTGTCGGTTTTTCAAGAATTTCTGACGAATTATTTTGTAGAAATGATACTGAAGTTATTTGGAGAGCCAAAGACATCATTCGACAGTTTGATAGAAGATGTGGATGTTCCAGATCCCGCAGTTACTGAACATTTCAGACAAGAAAAGGAAAAATTGAGGCGACAAAATAAATTAGCTGCCAGCGTAAGTTTTTCAGAATGCGCTCTTCAGAGAAGTTCTCTTACATTTTTATCATACTCAGAGATTTTGATCTCAGATTAACTTTTGATGTTTCCTTATGGCATGTTCAAATTCTCCGACAAAAGTGAAACAAGTTCGCGAATACAGCAACGCAAACTCCATTTTCAGAATTTGATCTCTTCTGTTTGACCTTGTTTTAAAGTAATGAATCCCTCTGTTTTAAAACAAAATAACCTATTTCAAGAAAAGGAGAAAAAAAAAGAAGTCGAAAGTTACGACAGTGAATGAATTTGGGGAATTTGTTGGTGCGAGCAGTTCGACACTAAATGATCCAAATGATGCATCAACGCAAAACTCGTCGAATGTGATGAATTCAACGAAGAACGAGTACAGTGATGTAAATGTTCAGAAAGAGCATGAGTCGAATGGTGGTAATTGCAAAGTATATGCAGAAAATTCCAAGAAAAATTCACATGATTTAAGTAGTGTTTCGCGATCAATGATCGATGAATTATTTGACGAAAATATCGGCAAACAGGGCACAAGCTTGGTCAATAAAATTCATGCAGTGATTTTTCATTTTTTAGTAAAAATTAGAAATATTTATGACACATGTTTGGTTCCAATATTGCTTTCATTTTCTGCAGGAGCACCCGGAAGCAAGTTAGCCAAAAATAGAAAAAAAAGGGGAAGGAATCTTTTGTGATTTTGCTTTTTCCTTGTCTGTACAGATTTTAGAAAAAAGATGTTCCGACATGTTTTTGCATACTTTTAAAAGTTCAGGCACGATCAGCATTACTCAAAATGCCGTTTGGTCCAGAACGACAGAATTTGGCAGCTGATACGATGGTTGCAGTGATCAAATCAATTGGTGATACTGATCTTTTTAACAGTTCCTCGGATGATGAACCGCCTAGCTAAATTTAGGCGTTTGCATAAATATTCCTTTTATTTCACTTGCTTTTCCTTTACGTTCTTGGTTTTGTAATTTTCTCTAAAATGTGAATAACGATAGGTAAATAATTTCCGTCTTAATTTTATATCTTTAATGCTGATAAATTGAACAAAAATTTAATTTATAACATTAAATTAATTTTTTGAGATGGGATCTTTTAACATCTGAAATTATAACAATTACACTTTCATTTCTAACGACTCGAACTTGCGCCAAGCTATTTTTACATTGGTCGTGTGGAGGCACTTCGGAACGAAGATTCGCAGAGGTAAAAAATTTGCGAAATAATAAAACTATCGCGAATCAAATCGATATGGAATCATTAATGAATCGCTAAGATACAATTCACAAGTTCAGCTGTTTGCTAGTTTTTTCACGGGCATGTGAGGGAGATATGTTCTGCAAACTGGATTATGCATCCATCATCCGAACAGCATTACATCAGTGCATGTCTACTATTAAATTTTTATTTTACATTTGGGAAATTATCGATGATAAAAAAAATATCTGAGTGAAATGAAATAAACGGAGAAATTTTTCGAAATTCTAAACTAAGGTGTAAGCGAAGGGTGCCTTGCATTTCATATTATGAGTAGCAGGAAAATTTTGAGTGAAAAATACTCAAATATATAACAAATGTTGTCGGTGTAAAATCCCACTACATTAAATGAATAAGTAATTTCATAAAGGAAATAACAATTATAATGTGAACAACTAGTCAGTAGTAACATTTTATGGATGTAAGTCTGAAATTATTGGCTGAAAAGTTAAAACTGTTGAACGGTATTGATCATGCAATTTCGTTGAAAGTCATGCAGTTGATTTTAGGTTTCGTAGTACTGTTTGAAAAAAGTATTAGGTAATCTCAATTGAATCAGTTGTCAGGAAATTATCTTTAGGTAAAATCCTCCGAAAGAGTGGTTGTCAAATGATTTGAAATGAATGCAGTTTTAGGAATTCAAACAATTGTACAAGTTGTTACATATTTTCTAACGAAAACATTTCATGTCTTATTTTCATTAATTAATATATTTTAAATCACCAGTAATTCCTTCACGAAATATAGCAAAAATTGTTTAGATGTTTGAATTCTGATAATAATTCAATTGCAGAAGGGGAGAAATTAAAATGGATAAGAAGTATTATGAATATTCGAGTAATAACAAAAAAAGTTGAAAGCAAGTTTCAGAGACATTTCATTAATGTTCTTTAAAAGAAGGGTGATTGTGAATGGTTGTTTTTATCAATCAGTTAATTATTACTACAACACTGTTTCACAAGTAGTTTTAAATCATATGCGGCACGTGATACTGTCACAATACAATTAGCCATTGATTGTACAGCTGATACTGACAGATACTGAAATATGATCATTACAATTTTATCATTACGAAATTTATTTAGTTACCAATCAATCGATATTTTGAATTCATGATCGAAACAGTCTCACATCATTTGTTCAAATGACGAAGACAATATGTCAGCTTCGTTCAAAATGATACGGTAAATTTGCAAAATATTACAGACCTCATCGGCAGCATGTTTGGTAGCTTGAACACATGTCTTCAATACATCAAGTAATCGATCAGCCGCATGTTTCACTTCTTTGCTAACATCACCGGGGGAAATAAATTCCGCAATTGTGTCAGCCATATAAATTAATTTATGTGCAGTGAGTATTATCTGCAACTATCAGCATCACTACTACTACTACTGCTACTACTAAAATGATTGGTAATAGCTTTTCATTTATCCTGTAAAATAGTTTTCCAAATATTACTTGGGCGTTGAACTCAAAAATAGGATTTAAAAATTTGTTAAAAAAAGTTTAATTTCCCACTAATGAAATAAACATTGAAAAAACAGTAATCGATTTGATTGCTATTAAACTACCATTAATAGTAAAAAGCATTATTTTTACATGTATACCAGTGTTTGTATTAGATATTTCAGATTATTCAATTTTTTCACAAAAAATTTAAAGTAAGCCAGCGGAACGGTCAAGAAATGTATAATCAGTGTGAATGAGTGATCAGCATGAAATGATACCAATTTTCCTTTCTGAACAAATTCGTGCGGTGGCATTTGTTCTTCAATTACAGTCAAGAACTCTTCAATTGCCTTCGAAAGGAATTCAGTGTGTGCATCCAATTGTGGCGAATAAAATTCCATTAATTGTCTGTCATCGTCGGACAACGATCTTAACACCTAAAATATTATTTTGCATAGTGCCAGATGAATGAGTCTGATTAGAGTATTTTAATGCTAAAGATGAATCGAAATCTCATTCAAATTTTTAATAAGATTTATTCAACTAAATTAGCTTCTCAGTTGTCCGACATAATTATCATCAATTTCTTCTATCATCATTTCACTCGTCCCTTGTCTTATCAATTACTGCAATGTTCTAATCAGTTATCAGTTACAAAGTTAATTAAAATATCACAAAATAGCTCACATCAATGGAATGAGAAAATTAAGAATGATATTTGATAATTTGGTGATAACAAGGAAATTGCTTATTTCTGATCAGTCAAAAAGTGTCTATCAATGAGGAAAAATTTCAACTTTTTGAAGAAGTGAAACAGCAGCATGAAAATATACCTCTGCATTCAACTGCGGCAATTGCGGTAAATTCGTCACTAATCTCGTCTTACGACTTCCGACAGTACAGTCACCTTCAATTGTTGTGTCCTAAAGATCGAGAAATTTAATATAAAAAACGATTTGAATTGAAAATACTTTCTGATCCAACTCAACTAATAATTAATGTTAAATATCATACTGTTTCTTTGCATTTTGTTAAAATATCATTTCTTTCCTTTACTTTTCATTTTTTTAAGATTTCATTGTTATTTTTACAGTGAAATGGTCAAAAAAAGTAAAAAGTGAACAAAATTGCAAATAAAATGCAAAATAAAATGAATTATAAATTAAATTACTCAGAAAAAAAAACTTTCTAAAAGTTGGCTTAAACGATCGTAGACTGTTCATAGGAATAAATGAAATGAAATTCAAAATTACATCTAAATATTAAGCTATCAGAAATATCATTTAATTTAGCTAATAAGAAAGAAAAAAGAGCAGTGGTAACCTGATAGAAGCTGTCACGATCACTGACCACCGATTCTAAATCATCTTCTTCCAGAATATGTGTTTCCAGAATCGAATCCGATAAGTGATATGAAGTAGTTAGATCATCCGCAAAGGTTACACGATTCTGCTTACTGGTTGTTGGAGCAGTTGACTGGCCGAGAGTGCTACGAGAAGCCAAAATTGATTGTGGCGTTTGTATATCATTACTGCTTGAAATAGTAGTCATCGTTGAATTTGTCGATTGCCTGTTTAAATCCGTTTCGATCGGTGTTCTACCATTTGTTTCACACATCCTGCAGAATTTCACTCACACAATCTTTCCGTTTCGGAAATAAAAAACACAGCCAAACTCTCTGAAACCTATAAAAAAGAATTTTTTTTGAAATATTTATTGGCCATTACGTAGTAAATTTACATCTGACTAACTGAATACAATGAAAAATGCAACTGAAAAAAGCATAGAAAGAGAAGCAATAAGAAAAATGAAGTAGCAATTAGAAGGTGAAATAATTAAAAATAAAAGAAATACGTGAAAAGTAATTAAATAGTGATAAAAGAATAGAGGTCAAAAGAGTGGAATACAATGAAAAAGCAATAGGATAGAGGTCACTGCTTCAGAGGTCACAATGATTCCGAAAACTATAAAATTCATCATCCTCACCTTAATAGGGGATCATCCTGCGGCTGATAATAAATGCCTCTCGTGATATTATCAAAGTTTAGCGGATCTTTTAAACCGTTCGTCAAGAAACGAACACCTGACGATGGTGCCACTAGTAATGCCCATTGTATCAACTTGCAACAATCAACAGGTAGCTTAAATTTTAGGTAAATGAAATTAAGGCATTTTAAGGCATCCGATCAAATTAAAAAATAATTTTTCAAAATTAATATTAATTAGTTTAATTGACTTAAATAAGTTAAAGTGTAAACGTATAATTAGCCTACTTCGATTATTGTAAATCTCAGAAAATATATAAGATTGTTGTCCAGATATACCTGCTTGATAACAGCAAGAAATTGATCCAAGGCATCACTCCCCGATGTTGTCGCATAGATATTACTACGTGGTCGTGACAGTGCGCTAAGTGTCCAACCGGTACTGTCCAAATTTCGTTTTAGTTGAGTTATGAGAGCAGTTGAGTTTTTTAGTGGTAGAAGTAACTGTTTCAGTTCTGAAAATTAAACGTTTCGAAATTTGTTTCATTTAGAATTTTCAATGGAAAGAAATAGAAATTAATTAATTTACAATAATAGGCTTTCATCTAACTTATTATGAGCTTCATAATGACGTTTTTTTGGAAATATTCTACATTTTACTAAGAAAACAAAAATTTTGGCGTTTTAATTGATAATTACCTGCGAATTAAAATAAAATACTGAAAAGTAAGACAGTGAAATAAAATCGAAACAAAACAAATTGGTGAAATGTGAAATGTAGCCATTTAACCTCTGACCCTAAGGATATTAATTGCTATCTTATTAATTTATTGGAATAGCTGGGCTAGTAAACGCCTTAACAATTAGCAACTTAAGACAGAAAATGCATTAGTTATAATAACTGTTAAATTTAAAAATGAAATTTTGAATTTCTTGGATGAAATAATTTCAAGTTTTATTGAATTAAGTATTTATGGCTAACTTTTACAAAAACTTCGAAAGAGTTCCACCAATGTCACTTATGCTAACTTTCACTTAACAAATAGCTAAAATCATCATGAATTCTTTTTAGAGATTAAATTTCAATTTGAAAAAATTGAAAAGTATGAAATTTGTGCCTTCGTTTTTCGGATTAATAACATCGATTGCAATACGGCATGCAGCATCCAGAAAACCATTCACCGAACTTGCAATCACTCCCACATGTTCTTTGATATCAAAAATATGCTGTTGTAGGATATGCGGTTGTCGCCATGCACGTGCAGCCGTACACTGCAAAATTAATACTTCAATTAAGCATTTACGGATTATGGCTTCAACAAACATTCTGGAAAAGTTTCATCAATTATATTTAAGCTAACCGTTAGCAATTACTTAGCAAAAAAAGACGGAATAAAACAGTCTTAAATTTCCTGCAAAGTTTAATTTCTAATTTAAAGTTCAATTTCAAAATAAGTTTCAATTCATCCATTCTCTCATATTAGATATTTCCGTACGGCTAGCTAGATGAAGTTCAGTTGCCCAAGAAATGATCATTGATTATTTGCAACTTTTTTTTGTTCTGAAACTTTCAAGAGAAACAATAAATGAGGAAATGAACAACCTTATCTAATTTCTCAACACTATTTTCGATGTGACGATAGTGTTCAACAAGTTTTGAGCAAATCTTTTGCTTCTTGGTGTTCTCATCATTTGTCGAACTCTTTCCACCACTAAATATATTCTTGTAATTTAATTTAATCATAAAATTCCTAGCAAATCTATTTTATTTAATAAAATACAACATCATCTTTAGTATTTCAGTATTTCAGCTAAAAAATACCTTTCATTCTTTGCTTTTAAGTAAAAAATTTTAAATTATTTATGGATATATCTGCTTTGTTTTCTCTAAAAAGAGAAGAATTTACCAATCGTAAATTTTAATATGAAAGAGGAGAAATTAACTGTTTGCCAACGTATTAAATATTTTTTGCATTTTTTCGGTTCTTTAAAAAATTTTTCTAAAAATTTTCTAGCTTGAACTGATCGTTTCAAAAATTTTAGTAGGTACTACTTTGTTCTGATAATTCTTAGTCACAAAATGATACTTATATGCTTCAGGTATTAATGAAAAGGGCACAGATTTACCTGTCTAGCGAATGGCCCTGATTTGTTAGGTCTTCCGAAATGTACCTGTTTCCATATATACCTTCAGGTACTATTGATGGACTCCTGAAATTGCACACTCTTGTTATCTCAGAAATTCCAGAAAATTCAAACATTTCATAATTTTTAAAACTTTTCCTTGCAAATAATTTTCTTCTACATCGTTACTTTGTTCAATTCAGACACTTAAATAAACAACTTATCTTTTTATATTAGCACACCAAATAATCTTTTGTAAATGAAATAGGAATTCATGGATAAACGTAACCCTTCATCTCTCAATAAATTAGAATTTTGAATTTAAAATAAATAAAGAAAATAGGAAAGAATAGAAATCAAAGGGTTGAATCAGTCAAAAAGTTACCTATCAGAACGTTGTACAAAACCTCGTTGATTATTCAAACTGAGAGAACGATTAAATCGTTGCTCTGAACCATCGGTCACTCCCAGAGTAGTAGGAGAGGTGACAGTGCTGGGGCTGTTCAGAACATCTTGTAAAATGGATCTATTATTTGGCTCATTCTTCTCTTCCAATGTTGTTAAAATTAGGTCGGAGGGCTTACGAACTCGTTCAAATTGGTAACGTTGAGTTGTGCCGATTGCTCCTTCGATACCATTAAAATGACCTTCTGATTGTCGATGTCCACGATGATCATGACCTAACAATAACTGATCATCCAATCGTGATTGACACGTTTTGCTCATACGTGAAGCGTCAAAATTTGATTCAGTTAGATCGGTTGATGGTTCACATGATGATAATGATGATGTTGCCGATGTTCTCTGGAAAGATCAATTGATCTTTTTAATTAATACTTAATTTACTCTTTTGAATAATATCGATCATAATAGGTGATTTAAGCAAAAAAAGAATCATAAAACTCTTGCGATGAAACTATTCACAGTGTAATGTAAATTAGCGTTTGAGTTACGTACGTCACTGTCAGTTTACTACATAATCGGGTATAGTAGAAGAAAAAGTGAGGGGAAATTAAATGACCTGATTGCTTTCACCATTAGAGTCATTCATATCCGCAACAATTCCGGAAGACGAAGGTGATGATGCACTAAGTTCATCGTGCGGAATAGTTGTATTAACAACAACGCTACCCATTTCAGACTCGTTAGACGAACTAATATTCTGTGCTCCGGTAGTACCTGAATCCGAATTTGCTAACCAATAAAGCGCATGTCCTTTTGAGGCAAAATTTCTGCCTAAGGTAAGCTTTGATGACGATGAGTCATCCATCGCGGTTGTTCCTGAAAATCCGATAATTTGAAACAAATCAAAGCCTAAACGTTTGTTAGACTCTGTTTATGTTTGCTTATCTTATTGTTCCACCTAACGACCTTTCCTATCAATCCATAAATGGAACTCAATTCAATTTCTGACAGTAATAAAATTTGAATTTTCAGAGCCAATAAATTCTTTGACGTGCTATCGCTCAATTCGTTTCTGGGAATGAAATTTCCGTGTTTGGAAACGAAGGAAACGAATTAACTAATACTTATCGGTGGCTTCAGTTTAGGTTGAAATGGTTGTTGTGCGTGAGAAATATCATCTAACTGTTCTCATCGTTTCCTTTGTATTTTGTAATTCGTAAAATAAATTCATTTATTTGGTCAGCGAATAATTAAATTCATAAAAACAGTGAACATATCACTGAAAATTTTCTTTCGGTATTAGTTATTTTTGAATAGTAAATTCTGAGAAATATTTAACAAACCTATTTTTTGGAGCCTTCGTGTGACACTGTCAACAGAGTTACTGTCACCATCCATACTATTAGATTTTTGCAATCCTTGTAAGCTTTCCTTTTTGTCATTTAACGAAGTTGAATTATTTCGATTATCGAATTTTGGCTTTGGTGCAAGTGATGGTCGATTTGACGTCCTCGTTGTGTGTGAGTCTGACTTCTCCGCTCGTCTGCAAGAGAATTTGACGAAAATTAATTTCATCCGATAACTTGCGGTGCTTGAAAGTATTTGAAAAGCAAACTTAAGCTGTCTATGATCCTCATTACTTGATACAATTTCATTGGAGCTTGAGGAAGATCCAGCCGTTATTTCGTTCAACGATGACGTTGATGGATTTATTAATTTTCGTTGTGGTGATGGAGGTGGTGAAATATGACCTCCACTGAAACACCAACGCATTTTGACGTCAATATCAGTTTACTTATTTGTCCTCTTTCCTATAACCTGTCACGGTAACACAGGAAAAACTGATATTCAACGAGCTATTTGTGGATCGACAAGCGCTACCGATTGTAGTAATTACTATTAGTAGTAGTAATACTTAAGATTAATAGTAATAATAGTAGTAGTAGCAGTGGGAATAAGTGATATTAATTAACGAATATAAATTGATTGATTTAATATAATATCTTTGATACTTGTCACTTCAGTTCAATTCTATCTTCTCGGCAAATTTAAAAAAGTGAAACATTGGTGAAATAATTCGATATGATATAAGAATATCATTGTGACATAGAAACTTTTAGTAAGAAGTTAAAATGATTAAAAAATGAAATTTGAATGGGAATTGGATAGTAATTATTTACAATTATTGAACCTTGATATTTCATTATTACGATACATATCTCATTCGCAAATGACGGAAAAAGTTAATGAATCGGTGAAATCAAATAGAATGATGGATGTAAAGATATGGATGAATGAATAATTAGTTCATAAATTAATATAAAAATATGTCATAAAAATTTTGAGTAATAGAAATGTTGAAATTTTACTGTAACAGAGGAATGCGCATGCATTGTTTGACAGAAAGAAATTCTGTAATGTATCAGTCAATGCAACGTTGTTGTAGATTGTTGTAGATTGTGGTGGTGGTAGACCCGGATGTTCTACTAATTTCACTTCTACTAACTACTACTACTACTACTACTACTACCACTATTCTTTAATTGCTCATTTATTTAATCCATTTCATTAACTATTAATAGTGGCAAATGAATTAAGAGGAATTGATAAGTGAAAATTTGATAAAATGAGCGAAAATAAAAAAGTAGTAGCAATGATGGCAATAATTAATAATAATAGTAATACTAATAACAATGATAATAATAATGATAATAATAATAATGATAATAATAATGACAATAATAATGATGATAATAATAATAATGATAATAATAATAGTGATAATAATTGAAGCATTAGCAAAGGTGTCAGTGAAAAATAAAAAAGAGAGAGAGAGAACTGACAGTGGCAGTTTTTTTAATGTTGATATAATAAATAAATAATAATTTGATGATAACAATAATTCTAGAAATTCTGATAACAATAATTCTGGAATATTTCTGAGCGCTATTTAGCATAGCTACGAGAAATTTTTTAAAAATAAAGTGAAAAAAGAAAAATGATAAGTAATCCTTCCTGAATATTTTCTCTTTTTAAAATAGCAACGAACAGATAAATTTGTAAGTGAAAAAAAAAACTTTTCAATCAAAGTGAATCACAATTTACATAACGTTTGTGTATGAGACAAATAAATTTTGAAGCTTTTGCTTTGGTGGATAGGACGACCCGAAAAGAGGTAAGAAGGATCGTTTCATTTTCGCAGTTGTTGTAATCTATCAGTGGCACAGAAAGAAGAGGGAAGGGTTGTGATAGGTCTACAACATTTTATGAATCACTCAATGTTGTTGGCACTGATGAAAGCGTTCATGAATGACCCAGCATGAATAATATGCTTGAAAGATCTGATTTAATTTAATTTCATCACATTTTTTCAAACTTTAATAATTCAATTAGCTTATGAATTCGATCTGATAAGGACACTGTAAATGGAACAAAATGATAATATATTTATCATTGATTTATTTAAAATATTACTCTTTAAAAGATATGTGTTAAACAACTGCACAATAACAGATATTTAAGAAGAAATTTAAAATACAATTAGTAATTATAAGCCTATATGTATATGAAAAAAAAAATCAATTAGGTAATATTAGCACTCTGAATAAACCTACGTAAGTGAATTTCTACTAAAGTATTCATTTAATAGAAAAGGAAAGTAAAAATAATAATTACTATTACTATTAATTATTATTATTGTTGTTGTGAAAATGATTTCGCAGTAACGATGATATTACCGCACAGAAACATTTTTAGACTTTTTTTTTCTTGAAATTTGAATTGAATAGACTAATAATAAATGAGCAATATGAAATGCTTTTGAAACACAAACCTTTCAAACTTTCATTTTGACTGAAAATTTTCGCTTTAAATGATAAAAGAGAGAGAGTGAGAAAGAGAATGAAAAAATTTGTTTGAGAAGAAAATCATTGGAATGGAAGAAACTATGCAAAATTTTGATATAAAACATTCAAAATATATTTATACGATGTTTCCTTACTTTTAAAAGAATCTTGAAAGAGGAGAGAAAGAGAGAGAGAGAGTGAGAGAAAGAAAGAAAAGAAAAAGGCTAGAGGAAGTCGGCATCAATTGAGAGATCGGCGTTTTTCGATCTTCTACTGTTAGAGAAAAAAAAACAAGGACGGAATGTAGTTGTGCAAAAAAATTATTTGATGTTTTTGTCATAAAACTTTTTTCCGCATCTTCTCTTTCTAAACTATAATATGAAGGGTTATTGGACGAATATAACTAAAATTAAATGAGTACAAATTGTATCGTAACATACAACAGGTTTCAGTTTCAAGAAACAAATATTTTATACTTTTAAATTGAATCTAAAATTTCAATTAACTTTATAAAATGATAATTATTGCAAACTTCTACACAAACTGATCGTATAATTTGTATAATTTTCAAAGTAGCCGGTCAGTATAAAATGGCACAAAATACAGGTGGGGAATTTAATATTTGCACTCTAAAATTCTTTCCAATAATTTGTTTATATTGTAAGCATAATTAATTTGAACAAAAAAATATCATACGATAACTACAAGACAAATTAAATGGCATTCATCATCAAAGGGAGAGAAAGAGAGAGAGAGAGAGAGAGAGATTGTAGTTAGGAAGAAAAGAGAAATGAAAAAGTAAATAAATGAATAAAGAGGAGGCAGAAGAGACATGCATTAATTGCTATTATAAGTGAAATAAGAAATAAAATTATCAGTGGGAAGTAAAATTTGGAAATGAAATTAATGACAGATATTACATTAAAACTAGTTCCATGTAGTACGGTACTGTACTGTACCGTATACTCTATCGTAGTTGTTCATTTATGGAAGAATTTACCGTAAGTTTTTACACAGAAATAGTAGCAGAAAAACACTTTTTTTTAAAAAAAAATATATTCCATTTTGTTACAAACACAAAAAGTTGTGAAAGCTTTTTTTCCTCTTGTATTTAAAATTCATTAAACTGAATGTTTCTGAAATTGGTAGGAAATTTTATGAAATTTCATTCACAACCGGCGATAATCATTTGAGAGTAAGAAAGTGCAAAACTCCAATTCGAAATTTCTACTTTAATAAATATCATAATATCAGTTTAATTTTATAAGTTGAAAAAAATTTCATTTTCTTAGTTGAAAAAAATTTCCACAAACGAAACTATTTCTATGGTCGTAGCAGTTCAATAGAAATTATCGTACATTTGGCGTAAAATGAAAATTAAACTTTTTTTTGAAAACATCTTAACAGCATGACGTAGAAAGAAATGGTTAAATTTTAAAAAATTGCTAAATAGAATTGACAAGGAATAACTGATTACTTAGTGAAATTTCATTGAAAAAAAAGTGTACAAAAATTAATTGAACTTTTATTATTAACAAAACTTTTTCGTCAAATTTCAACATTAGCGTTACAGTACGTAAAATTGAAAAATTAAACTTTTTTTTTGTATTTTCAAAATAGTTCCAAAATAATTCGATATAATTCATTTTCATTTTTTAATGTAAATCAAAACAATACCACAGTTCAAGTTATTCAGATAAGCCAGTTGAGGAAAAAAATAGAGTCCAAAAAAAGCTGTTGATAGAAATAAGTAAGGCCAAAGAGAGAGAGAGAGAGAGAAAGAGACGGAGAGAGGAGAAGAGAGTAACAATTCATAGTTTATATTTTAAAAAAAATGTAGAAATGATGACGAAAAAAAGGCTTATAAAAACCTTCCCGTTCGTCCACTACTGCCTCTCTCTCAGGTCACTCACATATTTTCTCACTCATTGAATTTAAATCGAATATTTCATTTTAGTTCCTTTTAACTAACTAACACAGATAAGTACAGGCCTAATCTTTTTCTCTCTGCCACTTTTATCAATATTTGCTCTTAACAATTCAAACATTGTTTGAAGTGAATTTTACCTGACAAACTTTTATCAGCCAACCATTCCTTATCAGTTTATCGGTTGTTTTTTTTTGCTATTCAATTTAGGAATTGCACAGAAAGAATATGACTTCTAAGCATTCAAATATATAAAATTTTGTTTAAATCTATTTGAGGAAAAAGGTTAATGATGTCATCACAAGTTAACGTAGTAAAAATTGTTTGCATTTTAAATTTTACCTAAACATTACCTATCGAAATGTATTTATTGAAATATAAAAATAACAATTAATAATAATTCATTTAAAACAATCATATTCAAAGTATTTCTCACATTCAATTAATATCATTGAATTGAATTCACGATCCAAAATAAATTTTTTAGACTTACAAAAAAAAAATAGACGTACGTGTATGCATGCATGCAAGTGCAAATCCTAACAAAAAGTATATATAAAAGAAATTTTGACCAAAATTAGTTTCAAATTATTTAGCAAATTTTTTACACAAATGATGTACGATTGATTGATAAGAAGAGAAAATGATCAAAAGTTACAAATTTTATCGAAATGGCGCCGATTGATTGATGCCGCTCCTCTTGCTCCCAATCATCACAAATTGAAATCCTTGCAGAATTTGTTTATGAAAAATCAAGAAAAACTGTTTCTGAGATCGATCGATTATCACATCTACGAATTCATTTAGCAATTTCATCATTTTATCTGACCTCATAAAGTCCTCATTATTTTCATTTAAAATACTAATAAAATCTAAAACCAAACTTTAAAAAAAAGCAACACTTATAGGAATATTTAAAAAAATATATCTCAAAATTAAAAAAAAAATCAAAATCATACACATAAGAATTAACCAAAAAAAAGAACATAAGAACGTGCATTTTATTAAAAGAGAATAATCCAATTAACAATAACTAATTAAAGGACTCAGTGGAACTAACAACCAATATATTCCGATAATTACGTAATAAAAAAAATGGAAAATAATAAAAAATTAATTACATAAATTAATCAAAACAACAAGATAAGGCAACTTTTGAATTAGTCAAAAATCACCAAATGAACACTTACCAAGACGTACGTTCTAAAACTCTAAACAGCCTAAAATGAAAAGGTGCACATCCACACTTTAATATAAGTAATAAAAACTTTCAAAGCAAGAAATGATAACCACAAACCTCCTGAATAATATAATACCTAATTAAATAATATCGATACTTCGTCAATTTAAAGTTAATATACTACTTATTTACCTTGTCAGTTAGTACGCAAAGAACAAGTAGTTTCAAAATAAAAAATGTTTGTTAAGGTTTTTCTAAAAAAAAAAAAAACTCAAACGAAGAACTTTCTATTGCTTTTTTGACACGAACAGGTTTTAATCAATTGCTTTTACGTGCGATAAAATAAAATTCAAACAATCTGCACAATTTTAATAAAAGCTTAACCCTCTCTCTCTTCCCCTCTTTCTCTCTGTCCTTTTTGCCAGTCTTAATTTCTTATCATTGAAAAAGTAAATTTTTACAAAACGGATTTTTTTCCATTTTGTCATTTCTGTTCACAACTATCAAACAATAGAAAGGTATTCTAAAGATGACTTACTTACCTCAATTCCAACCTTATCGTCTAATTAATTTAATTTTCCATAACTGACATTATCAGAAGAGAGGAAAGAGAAAGAAAAAAAATGAAAAAAGAGAATTGTTGAGGAAGAAAAAAAATTGCTCAAATTACATTTCCAACTAATTAAATTTTCATCACTCTAAGTTGACTTTCTCGAAAAAAAGAAATTTTTTTTTAAAAAAAAGGAAAAATAAAAAAAACGCAGGAAAATATGAAATACAAAAATACAAACTTTAGGAATTTCACTCAGAACTGCGATATTTGAATTCCTCTACTCCAAACCAATTGCGTCGTTTTTATCAAAATGGCGCAAAGTGAATTTATTGCCCTTGAAAATTCTCATTAAACATTGCGCTCAAAGATCTTTCATATCGTTTTGAATGTGTTTAAATGCTCTAAATGGACGTTTGCTTCCCTCTTTTCCTCTTCCCACTTTTTTTTCGCGGAAAATAAAAAAGTTTTGTTAGAAAAAAAGGCGCAAGCAAAAATTGATCGGTTCGATAATAAGCTGTCGACAATCGATCGATGTGATTTGGCGCATTTCATTTTCAATTAATTCTAAGTTTTTGTACGACTTATCGATAGTATTGGTAATTTAAAAATTTTTTAAATTATAACTTTAGTTAATAAGATGAAATGAATGCTTAAATTTATCGTTAAGTGCTATAAGTGTAAAAGAATGCTAATCTAATTAATTATGTGATAGGAAATTTGCACAAACTAATATTCCACTACGTTTTATTTATTATTCCTTTAGCAAAATCTGATAGGTTTGATTAAAATAACAAATTTAGTAATTTCAAGGACTGTCAAAGAAAAAAAGAAGAAAGGACAAATCTCTCACTCTCTCTCTCTCTCTCATCAAAATTTTGATTTATTAGCAGTTGACAGAAATGAAATTAACGACCGATGGATCAAATGATTTGTATTAGCTAACTGAGACATTTCCTAATGTCAGAAGGAGAAGGTAAAGATAAAATAAATTATTTCCAAGACATTAATGATTGAAATTATTACTAATAAAAATTAAGTTTTAAATGTAATGAAAAAGTGAAGGTAATACGTCGCATTAATTCATGGTATGCGGAAGGTCAAGCAATGTAATAATATAGTTTGACCTTTACTCAGCACAACAAATATTGTAGCAGTGTGAATGAAGCAATTTTCAGATTTTTAAAAAAAGACGATATAAATGTTTAGAAATTGTTACAAAATAATTTTTCGCCTTTCTGCCTCATTCATTTCTTCTTCAAAATTAAATCTATGAAGAGACTTTTTTAAGGTAAGAATATAAGTATTTCAGTTGGATGGATGTCAAACTTTCTCAGTAATTTTAAATTCTCAGTTCAAAAGAAGCCCTAATATATCATTAATGTTCTATATAATTTTCCCATTACTATCAACAAAGTAAAGGCTGAATTATTCAAATCAAAATTAACAATCCGTTCTGTTGTAAAGGATAATTTTAAAATTTTATTGAAATAAACAATAAAATAGTGAAATAATTTTTTGTTTGAGTGTTATATTGTAGAAAAGGACAAAAAAAACATTGGAAAAAGATAGTAAAGTTATGAAGGAGAGAATTAATATGAAATTGAAGAGAATTTGAGCAAAAATTGAAAAAGATTTGAAATGATTTAAAATGGATAGTAACAGGTGACATGAGATGACATGTGTTATACTATAAATCATCTAAAGATGCTAACCTTTCAAATTTCTTGTGATAATAGGGAAATGTCAAAGTGGAGAGATCATCGTTATAATGACGATTTGCTGCGAAAATAAGCGCATCGCTTCTTGTTTTATTGAAATTGCCACCCTTATCACCTGAGGATACCTGAAAGGTAGGAAAAATTGAAGGTTAACATTTTATATGAAATACTGAAGTTTAATGCTTTGTCTAGTAAATTCAATTCAAATTTTCAATTATCAAAATTTAATTCATATCAGCTAGAAATCTTTCTGCTTGAATGATAAATTCATTTCCTAGCTGTTAGGAAGTGTTGGAATAGACGAAAAGTTTTTTATTTAAACGAATTAGCTAATTTGTCAAAAAACTACTGTTGTAATTTTATGTTGGAAAAAATATAAATAAAAAAATACTATTTATAATTTTTTTATTTTTTGAAAATATTTTAAAATGATAAAATTGCTGTGGCTGTAATGGTTGCAATTCAAAAGTATTCGTCTCTGCCTGATATTGCCAACTTTCGATCGGATTTTCAACCGGATACGGCTCACAACTCATGCAAAACAAAAATTTAATATATTTGTTCGATGATAAATTATGAAATTAAATAAACTTTTACACTTTCAACTTTAATTGGAATATTTCGCACAACGCTATATGGTGGTGAACCAAAGGTACCATTAGACATATGGCGCAAAGAGGTGTCCTTGTCGCGTTCCAATGGTGAAAGAGGAAACATGCGGTCAAACAGAGAACCTGAAAAAGGAAATTATTCAAAAATCGCTTAATTAAGTTGCTTTCCGATAGTTTCCTCAAATATAAATCATCCTATTCTATCAGAGAAACGTTCGATAATTTCGAGTGTTGCCGATCGTTTTCTCTTTTTCTTCTTAAAAATTTTATTTAAGTCTATAAATGCGTGAAATTTCAATTTAAAATTTATCAATTAAAATGAAATTAAAATGAAAACCTGAACGAAATGAAGGGGAATTGATGATCTCATTGGTGAAGGATGATGTGACAGCATTCAGTGAATCGCATTCATCGATGAATTTTGACGTTGACAACCTTCCACCGCTACCAAACATCAACCGCCGTCTGTTATTGCTACTACCACCGTTGCTATCGATGAACGGTGATGAGATCGATTCCTGAAACTGATACTTTTATAGCTCTTTGCACTTTTCACTGAGAATGAAGGACGAAAACCAAAATAAATTTACACTAAAATTTAAATTATCGCTTTCATCAAATTAAAAGAAAAAAGGATAATCACATATGTATTTATGTTTAAAATTCATTTAATTAATTAATAGCTATATATTTTACATGTAATTTTTGAGTTGGATCGAATGATTCCAGTAGTTATGCGCTTAAAATAAGAAATTTGAATAATTCTAATTGTACAGTTTTGAACCAATTAAATTATTTAAATAAATTTTCCATATTATATTGGCTATTTCATAACAAACTTTTAGAAAATTTTAATAATTTTGAATAATATTAAATTTTATTCACTTAAAATTACAATTTACAAAATGATAACTTTAAACAAATATTTTTAGATTTTGTTCGGTAACAAACAGACAAAACTTTGTGTAAACAGTTTAAACGACTGTTTCACCAAACTTTTTTCTTTTTTTTTTACTGTAAATGAAATGAAAAATGAAATGTAAATGAAAGAACACAAATCGATGCTTTTTGAAACAACACGATTTTTTATCTTTTCTTTCAGTGGAAAAGGCGCAATTGTGCAAGGAATATTTCAGTAAAAAATAATAATTTACTAAACGGCGGTAATTGTTTCATTGCAATTCCCATTTGTTCAACTCATTAACTAAGCGCTCTGTTTGTGCCTTAAACGAAGAATGACGTAAAACTGTTGCAGCGAGAAATACCAAATATTTTCGTTTGTACTGACCTCTTCTAAATGTACTGAGAGGAAACTGAGCAGGCAGATTTCCGTGTAACGAAAATTACACGAGAAAATCTCCCTGTAATCAATTACACGAGAAGATCGCCGTATAATCAACCACACGGAAAGCTGAGAATTCTCATTTCAATTCTCATATTTGAAAAAAAGGATAAAACAATAGAAATAAAGTGAAAAGAGTTTGAAAGAAATAAATTAATTAGTGAAAAAATGAAAGAAAAAAAAAGAGAGGAGGAAGTGAGGAGAAGAGAAAAGGACAAATGTTTGGTTCATTTTCATCCTTTTTCACCAATTAATTATTGTTCTCGCCCTTTTTTTTAAATTTTGAAAAACGTTAGAACAAGTGGTGGCGCAGAAAGTCATTTGAGATTCAGTCGATAATGACAGGCGGAAATTTTTGGAAAAATAAATTTTACTGCGATTGTTTTGCTGCAACAAAAGTGTAATGGTAAACATTTGGAAAATGTAGGAAATCAGTCACTTACGTCATTTCACAAGTTTCATCTTATGGAGAAAAGAAAAAGAATGATGGATGTAACTTAGAAATAGATGTAACTTAAATTTTCCACCCAGTAATTCACACGTGTCGCAAAAGCGACTGAAAGTATAGAATTGTCAAATTAATCTTTCAACTTTTAAAATTTTAAAGTTAAAAATTTCAGAAATTGTAGAAATATGTAAATTAGGATGAAAGTATGGATGAAAGGAAGATGAGATTAGGGGAAAGATAAAAGGATAGATCGATTAGAGGCTTCAGCTTTCAGCAAATCTTATAATCGAAGTGGTACTTATATTGTATTATTCACAACACACACACACACACACACACACGCACGCACGTAGAGACACACGCACACGCAGACAGACAGACACATACATGAAAAAAATATAGACGGAAAAGAGATAATTTAAAACGAATTAATTTAGGGAGAACTGAAATTTATCCATTTATTTCACTGAAGAGTTTTTGAAATAACTTCTTTCTAAAAAAAATAAGATTTGGGCAAAGATTGGAATAAATTTATAAATATCATTGGGTAAATTCCTAAAGTTTTTCGATGCAAAAAGATATTGAAATTTAAAAGTATTGTGTTATAAAAATGAAAATAATTGAAGAACTTAAAAATTATTTAAAACATAAAAAATAAATTAGCACATTTTTGATATTAATAAAATGGTAATCATTAAGATGAGAAAAAAGATTTGTTATTTCTTATTCAAACAAAAATTTGATGAAATATTTTTAAACACTAACAATAATTATTAATTAATTTAAAAGCAAAATGAAATTTTTTTTATATCTGTAATGGAAAGAGAGAGTGAGGAAGGGAGAGGTTGAGGGAGACAGAGAATATTTGGTGATAAAGGAAATATCAGTTGGACTAATTATCATTCTTAAGATATCACAAATCGAAGCCATTGGCTAAGGTACCAACTTAGTAAATAACATTGCGATGTTAAAATGTCTCATTTAAAAGTTTGGAAAATTTTTTTTTCCATTTTTCTAACGCTTTCCAATATATTAGTGAAGAGGTGAAAAATTTATAGCTTAGTGACAAGTTCTCTTTCACCTCTCTCCCTGTAAATAATCTTTCTGACATAATTTTTTCAGTTTAACCTTTCACCTTTGAATGAAAAACACATTAAAATGGTGCGCATTTTTAGATAAAATGAAAATGAAATGAACTTCTTAGCATTTCAAGGACACTTTTCAAAAATAAAAAGAATAATTGTTGAACAATTTCGAAATTGGAATTTTTCAAACTTTACAATTTGTTCTGAAAAAAATACATAATCAAAAACGATGTTAAAATATTTTTAACAAAACGATAAAGTAAGTTTTTTTTAATTGCAAGGCACATCGCTTAAAGTTTAATTTTAAAGCAAATTTGAAATGAAAAAACTTCAATTTAAACAATTATTTTCATCAATTATAGGAAATCTTTGATAAATCACAAAAGAAGGAAGAAGCAATGAGAATTAAAATTAAAATGGAGTGAAATGAAATTTCTTAATATGTAAGAAAGAGGGAAGGAAAGATCAATTTATTAAAGTAATATTCTCTTTTACTTACTTGAGGTGAATTGTCCCGGTCGAATCGATGAAGCATTCGGAGACGATTTGCCGGTACAATACCACGTCGACCGTTTTTATTAATGCAACGCCACCAACCTGCGTTAATTCCTCCTATACCATTTACACCTAAAATATACCAAAATATACTTCTAAATAAAAGTGAACTAAGAGAGCACAATTCATTTTGAAATAGAATTAGTAGAAGTTCGATCAAACGATTTGAATAGAAAATCATTCTATTCCTAATGAAGCAAAAAATGATAAGAGTAAGTGCTATCATACAGGCTACCTTGTTCATTCCAAAAATTATAAATAATATTATTTTAAAGTAAATGCTATATAATCGATAAATTGATGATGACTTCTGTTATGCCGTCCAGTACCTGTTCTAACTTACTTCACTGGCAAATTATGTTTTCATTAATTAAAAAAAATTTCAAATTATGCCTTTAACGTACTTATTGATTCCTGAATTATCAATTATTTTCATATAAAAAAAAACTTCAATAGTACAAAGTTTAAAAAATAAAAACTAAAAATTAGATCTGATATTTGTGATAAGAGCATCGATTCTGACGGAATATTTTCAATGCAAATGAACACCAAAGTTTAAAAAAAATCACATCTATGACCTATGACCTCCTTTGTTATATTTAAATAGCAAAAGTAAGTTTAATCCAAAATTATTTCTAATAAGTAAATATTTTATAGCAATAATAATTTAGGAATAAATTAGAAGAAAATCTTTTATTGGAAGAAGAATTTTTCTATTTTATTCACAATTTTTTGATATTTGAAACTTTAAAGAGCGAAATGATTATTTCCTCTAATGCATTCAAATGGCTGTTATCTGCGATTCGGCGCTTACAACGAAACAATTCTTTGATGACAAACTAACAAAACAATTTCTCAAATTTTTATTATTTTAGAATTTACTGTCATTTGCAAAGTTTTACTTTTCTACAGGAAATGGACAATAATTTTTACAAATTTCCAAAAGTAAGAATTCAAAAGGCATTGTTATTAGGTCTTTTCATGCATTATTAATAGTTGTACTTAATTTTTCCGATTATTTATCTAATCACTTCAATTATTACTCTTTTTTCCATTAATTCCTTCTCCATTTACGATAATTACAGTTGTCATTTGATTGCTAAGATGCTTGGACTTTTACAATTCAACTATTAAATTTCAACATTTTAAAAGAAAAAAAAACAAATTGCTATTCGTTCCAAAAAAGGCATTAATCTCTTCTTCCGCAAGTAGGTATGCGAAAATCTTTTTTTTTTTCAATTAATGTTGAAATTTAACAGTTAAGAAACTACGAGACATTTTAATATTGCTAGTGAGAATTGGAAAGACGGAAAAAAAAGGAGCATAACAAGTATTTCGAATTAAACCGATGCACATCAAATTTTATGAGAGGTGCAATTCTTTAAGTAATTCAACTTTTACAAGAAAAAAAACATTAAAAAATGAAATGTAGAAAAGGCACCGCTTTTTGGTATTCATTCCTCGTCAGCTTTCATTGAATATTTTAAAATGTGGAAAAGAAAAAAAAAGAAATAGTAAGGAGGTAATCTGTGAAATAATTTTCGTCAAATAAGTAGCACAAATATTCACTGCTCCTTTCATCTGCCTAAAATTATCCTTTAATAGGTTTTTTTTAAGCCCAAAAATTACAAATTATTTCTGAACGTATACTGCCATACCTTACACTATCACAGTGTTAGCTTTTCAAATTAAAGTTTTTCATATGTGTACTTAAAGAAGTAAATAAGGAATGAGGAAATTCCATCGTAGCACATTTACTTACTCATTTGCTAAGTGATAAGGTTATCAGTGCTCACTGCTAAAAGATATTTAGGTCATCGGTCAATTTTACTTTTAGCTTTAGTATAATCTTTTTGATATCACTCAATCAATGTACAATGTCATAAGCAGGAAGAAATAAAGTTTATTTGAAATATATTTTAATAAATAAATTTTAAATGTCAAATGATTTTAATGAAACAAGAAACGAATCAAAATTTAATACTTCAGGTCATCTAAAATTTTTCGAAATTTGTAATTTTTATTGAAATATTTCAAATTTTAAAATATTTGCTATCAAAACTTATTTCTTCTCATTGCTATCTTTTGTACAAAGCTATGTGGTTTTTTTGCATTCCTCTATAATTCATATTTACTATTTATTCAATTTCATAAGTCAAAGTTAAATTCCGTAAGTGCCACCCATTTCATAATCGTAAAAATTTGCTGCTAACAAAACTGCGCATTTTTCTATTTGTTTTTAATTTTGAATAAAAATTGCAAAAATATAAAGTCATTTTTAAAACAATCAGCACCAATTGAAGAGAATCGCGAAATTTAAATGGTAGTATTTTTCACAATTTATCATTTCGTTTATCTGTTAGATAAATTTTAGAAATTTTGAAATATAAAAAATGAATTGGACTGAGATATCTTGCTAATTGATATTTTCAGTGTTAAATTTACTAAACTGTTAAGCCAATTTAAGAATCGTAGTAATAGTAATATCAATAATAATGATAACGATAATGATAATGGTAATGATAATGAAGAATAAGAATAATAACGATAACAAGTAGTAAACAGTGTTTGATGGAAAATTTTTACAAAAATAAAATTGAAGAAAAAAACCTACAAGGTCGTTCGTTCAGAACACGTAAAATTTCGCCTCGCTCAAATGTTAATTCGTCAGGCCATTCGGCTTGATTGTCGTAAATCGCTTGGGCTACACCAACCTAAAATTATTGAATAAAAATGTTGATATTAGGTCTTTTTTTTCCTATTAAACAAAAAAGAATAAATTTTATTTATACTTGTAATAGGAACTCATCTTCATGATAACCGAAATGCTTTTATCGATTGGATAAGATATTAATTTTTCGTTGTTGTGCTAATTTCTATACCATTCAAAGAATTATGTAATTTTAATAATTAATAAATTTACACTGAAAGTTATAAATTTTAATCATTTCTCACGTACGATAGAATACGTATGTTGTACGTATTAGAAAATATCAATATATATGATTAGCATGAAAAAATTATAAATGTTACTGTTAAAATTAAATGAATTTCGAGAATTTAGAGAAATATATAAAAGGGATAAATAATAATATGTAAAGAGAAACTGAGAAATAAACAAAAAAAGGGAAGCGAAAAAAAATGAGATGCTTTTATGAGCGCACGAACAACCGACCTATATCATTCATACCTGTTTTACCTATCCCATCCTTTAACACAGCACCTTTATTAGTTTACATTTCATTAATTCCTCTTTGATGATAATTATACGGCAAAGTAAAACTAAAGTATTACTTTAACTTTCACATGCAATTCCACTTCCTCATTGCTCACCAATTTTTGGGGAATTTTTTGAATTTAACGAACAGTGCTAAATGAATTAAATGGTTGATAATATTAATTAAATAAAGATGTGGAAAAAACAGAGAGAGAGAGAGAAAGGAGGAAAGAGAGGGCAATGGAAGGAAAGAAATGAAAAAAATCTGTAAAAAAAATGTTATATTATTCAAATTAAATCAATGATTTTTTTTTTTTTTTAAATTTTGTTTCTGTTCATAAGGAATAGATGTTAGAGAGGCACTGTAGAGGTTATGCGGTTAAGGTAATTCAGGTAACAATTGTTAATTCTAATTTAGATTTATTAATGAAATCATTGTAAAATGTTGACAACGATAATAATAATAACGTGATAGCTTTGATAACAGTTGAAAGAATTTCCGATGCAACACATAGCTTTATGGGAACTAAAGTTTTTTGTTGAAAGAGAGAGAAAGAGAGAGAAAGCGGAAGTTAAATTAGCAAATGTTCACAATGACCTATGATGGCTAACAGATCAATTAATCTGATCGATCGATCGTTGTGCTTCTTCTCATCTATGCCGACATATTTCGCGCAAACTTTTGTCCCTAACAGCTGACTGCTTCTTTCACAAAAGAATGAATAAGCTAACGATAGATAGGAATAGCGATGTCCCAAAATTATGAATTTGTATTTTTTTTAAAAAAAAAAATATTTCTCTGATCGTAATATTCATCGTCCAATCCGTCTGTCTTCTTGTTGTCCCAATTTATTTGATCACCTTGCTTCACATTAAAATTATAAAAATAATGTAAAGCAAACTTTTCCGTTGAAAAATTCATTTAATAACTGTAAACATTTCTATATCCTTTTTTCCCTCTCTCTCCTTCCTTCTTTCTTTCTCCCTCTTTCCTATCCTTTCCTCCTTAATTAACCAATTTTTTACTAATTAAGGGGGGAAACACAGTCTATTAGACTCTAATGGGTGAACTTTTTCAGGACGATAATGAAGAATAGCAATCATAGAATGATCATCCTCTCATCCCATCTTTTTTTCTAACAGAATTTTCGAGCAAATTTTCGATTGCAAGAAAGTTTGCAAAAGAAGTAATTGGTAGAATTTAATTTCAAGAAACCTTTTGAAAAATGTTGAAATTAAATTTATTTTGTTAGGAAAAAAATAAAAGGAAAAACTGGAAAATGAATTAAATTTTGTCATATAGAAAGATGAAAAAAAGGACCAATCAGATTCCGTTAGAATGAGCGGTTGATAGTTTGAAAACGAACGACTGATAATTTGAAAATAAAAAATCTATTACAACCGGAATGCTATTCCGTTCAGACAAATTGGCTGGCTATCTACAGCTGGTTTCGGTGAAATTTTAGAACATATTAGTTTTCGCCTTACCTCTGTAAATAAATGAGTCGTGAATAATAGAATTGAGAGGGAGAGAGAGAGAGAAGAGACAAAGAGAGGGGTAAGCAAGAGAGATAAACAAGCAGTTTACTAATTTTACAGATTGTTATTGAATAAGTGTTCTCAGTTGGCAATATAATTCAAGTAATAGAAAAGAAAAATTCAAAAATTTCAAGTTTAACCTTTCATATTATTTGAATTTAAATTTTTCATCAAAACTCATTCTTACCAAATGTTCTCTTATTTCCTTTTAATCAAAGAAAAGTAAATAAATTTATAATTCAAATATATTCAGCAGAAAATCGCAAAAAGAAAAGAAATAACTGCCTCATTCTATTCATTTTTTTTAATTATCTTAAGAAATTGAACCTTTTCTTTTTTCAATTTAATTAATAAAAAGGAATTTGGCGCTATCAAACATCAACTGATAACATTTTTCATTTAAAATATTTCTGCAATTTGAACAATTTTATCTTTTATTTTTTTTACCGATCGAATTTGTCACTTCGCTTCCTCTCATACCGTTGCTTTAAAGGTAAGTATTGTGAAACGAAGAGAGAGGAGGAAGTGAATAATTCCCTGCCATTCCTACTAATTCTTCTACCACAATAACCGGTAGATAGCTTATTGCTATTCCTCTTAAAAATCTAAAATTGTTTATTTAAAAGAGAAGAGATTGTTGAAAAGGAAGAGAGAAAAAAGAAAAAGAAATGGAAGTGGGAAAAATGGCACAATAAGAATTAACAATAATTTAATGAATTTTGTTAAATTTTGTAAAAACTGTATGAATAAAAATCTTCTTATCATAAAATGATAGGAATTGAATGAGAAAACAAATAAACACGAAGGTTGATCGCCGAGATTTCTCCTCTCTTCCGCACTAAGTATTATTACAACTTATACCATCCAAGGTCAAATGCCATCGGTCGCAAGAAATCGTAAAAGTGACAGACATTTGCAATAAAGTTAGAGTAATTCGATATATTAGAATGTCATTGATAACATTGAAATAGATTCGTTTATAAACCATATTCTTTCTAACATAAAGTAATTAACAAATTTCACATTTAAAAAATTAATTCTTTTGAAATGTTACGGAAGTTTACGATATCAGCTAATGCATGAAATCCGTTTGAAATCTATTTTAAACATCAATGATTGTCAGTTTTTTTTTTTTAAATTTTTAGTAGGATATTTGATTGCATGAAGTAGAAATCAATTTAATTGTTGACTGCTAATAAATGAACGTTCCAGAATGATCAGGTACGTTACTGGATTGTCCTAGTATAATGACTGAGATACTTTGGAATGTTAATGAATTTTTAAAATAATCTAAAAATTAAATGAAAATGAAATGAATTGCTGTTTGAAAGGAAAAATCGAAATGAGAAATTAATATTTACTATGATATGTTAAAAGCGAAATTTACACATATAATTCTGTAATCAAATAAGTAATTAATTCATTTGAGACATAAAATATCAAAGTGAAATAAATCTTGGCTTTTTGATTTCAATCGAATAATAATGTTGTGAGAGAGACTTTTTCCTGGCAGTGATTGGTTTGATAAGAAGTCATTGTAACTTAAAGAAACATAAATTAATTGATTTCCTTTTTAAGTAATAACAAAAAAATTAGTTATCACAAAATGGAAAGATGTAAAATGATGAGGGAAGGAATGGAGTGGAATGACATTTGCTCGAATTTCGAATTAAATTCGCTGGCTATCTTTCCTTTCCTTTTCATTTCTACCTTTCCACAAATTCCCCACTATTTCCATAATTCTATCACAAGGATTCTCAATAATAATAGTAATAATAATAATAATAATAATAACATTGACGTTAAACGACCAGAACAGCGATTACCTGACTGTCCTAATTAATTAGGTTGTGAACGAATGAATGGAGCAATTGTATCAACAAATTTTGGAAAGCAATCAATTTGGTCGATGGATTTGTTAGGCGAAGGATACTACTACTACTGACCAAGGTGTGTGGAATGTGATAATAATAGTTCATTTTCATTTAAATCGGTTTGTTCAAAGTGTAATTAGCAGCAATGATTAATTTGATGATATTGTTGAAATTCACACATAAATTTCAAATTTGTACAACAACAATATATTTGAATATTTTAATATTTCAATAAAAAAAAAGACAAACCGTTAACCAAATTTCAATGAATGATAAAAGTGAAATTGATTGAATTGAAAAAAACATCCAAGTAACTGTTTGATGATGACAGTTAATCGGATGAGATGACTTACTCGACTAATCTTCCAGACGATGAACCGTATGAAGCAGACGATTGCAATACAGACCGGAACAAATTCATTTCGATATTGGCGGAGAAAATGATTGTTCGCGTGAGAATTTTCAATATTAGAATTTTTACTAATCGAATTCAATGCTCGACGAACAATCTTTTTTAGAAATTTTCGAAATTTACCAGGAAAACCTCGTGCTAACATATTCAGACGTGAAATGCATGAAGAGGACGACTGAAGTTGGAAGTTTTATATCGAAGGTTTATATAACTGAATGATTTCATTTTATCATTCTTTTTTTAGGCCTTGCAAGATTGCTTTTCATAGAATTTGGAAAATTTGAATTAAAAAATGCAAGAAAAGTGGAACGGATATTGCAGGAAAATGTGTGTTAGAATGAAGAAATTTAAGCGTAAGTAATGAATTTAGTGTTAATTTCCACGCCATCACTTCCACATCCTTTTCGTACGTTTCTTAATTAATTTATTTTATTCAAACATTTCCAGCAGAGATATTTTTGGATTTTAAAGTGAAATATTTAATTGAAATTCATCGAATAATTTTTGAGCGTTTTTCCCTGATTTGCATACAAATTAACATATTTATTTCATTAACAAAATCGAAATTTATAAAATAAGTTTAGTTACAATTTTTTCCTAAATTAATTAAAATTCGTTATTTTAATAAAAGTAAAATGACTAGCAGGCGTATGTTCCAAATTAATAAATTTTGAAATATTCGTTTGTTTGTCAAAATGAAAAAAAAGCGGCTCTCTTCTTTGGAAGTATTTGAGATTTTTTTTTTCGAAAAAATTGGATAAGAAAGAAGAAAAATGTTATTAAATTTTGCAGGCTTTTCTGGAAAAAAATATTTTTTGCCTGTTACTTATATTGAGGTTATGTGCAGGTGAATCATTTCAAGGAATGCATTTAAAAATAATCAAAATTTTATTGTTCAAATTTCAAAATTAAAAAATTTGATTGATTTGAAAAATTAGGAATACAGAAAAAAATCCACAAAAATTGAAAATAATTCATAGAATTATAATACTTTGCTTGTGCACTGTTGGAATGGATAGCGTTCGAAATGATCGATCACAAAAAATTTCCCAAATTTCTCCTCTTTAACAGTTATGACTTTTTTAGGACAATTTTCGGAAATTTGCAAATTCTTTCAGAAAATTAAATTTTATGATTTAAATTAAAAATTAAAATGTTAAAAAGTTGAAAAAACTTCCCAATTTTTAATGTAATGTTAATTAAATTATTTGCCCTGAAAATTCCATTCAAGTGGAAATTAAATTCGAAAGAAGTTTATTAAACTAATGGACAATCACTGCTCGTTGATTTAATTTTATATATTAAGTAAGCACAACAAACTATCATTGACTTAAATTATAAATTTTTATAGGCCTTTATTTTCAGGAAATATTTTAATTTAAAAAGGTTTTTGTGCAGAAAGAGGAGGGCTCGGAATAACAGTTTCTCAAAAAGTTAAGTTAAACATTTGCTAGCAAGTGAATACGAAATAAATTCGACAATTACTAATTTTTAAATTTGCTCATTATTTTTAAATTTCATTATTTATCAGCTACTTTAATTGATAATATTTTTTGAGGAAACTATTTACTCAAAAAGACAATCTAATTAAATCACTCAAATTCAATTAAATTGAAATATCGCTGCTTATTGATTATTTGATAATTTTTTGTAGTTGCAAAATTCATTTGATTTGTATTTGTAATGAATCAGCGCGAAATGACTAGCCCAATAAAATTTAATTTAACTTAAATAAATTGAATATGTCTCGAGTGAGTCGTGTTGTTGGACTTCAAAGTTGCCATTTAATTTAAAATGTTTAAATGAACAGTTTCTAAAGTGGAAAAAACAAAAGTTTTCATTGTATGAAGGGAAATTAGAAACTTCTAAATTTAAATGAAACAACTTCCCTCTTAAGGAAATGAATTGAAAGGTAAGTAATGTAAGTGCCATTGAAGACTGTAATCCATTATTAATGATAGGTATTTTGAGAGGATTAACAATTACTAATAAGAAAAGAGAAAAGGGAAAGGGAGAGGGGGCGAGAGAGAGAGAGAGATCTGTGCTTACTTATCGACGATCAATTATATTTTTATAATTAACGAACAAACGTTCGAAACTTTCATCTCTGCAAATTACCCACCAAACAAAGGGAAAAAAGAGGTAATCTAATGAACGAATGATTAAATAAGTAAAATTTTACCGAATTTCATTTTAAATTAGAATTTTAAATTCAATTTATACAATTTTTCTGCCCAAAGAAAGTGTTTGGTCGTTGTAATTTTGCAGAGAAACAATGAAAGTCTATGAAGAAAGCAAGAAATTTGTTATAATTAATGAGTAAAAGAAAGTTCATTTCTAACTAACAATTTAATTCTTCATGGAAAGTGAAATTAAAACTTAAAAATTAGTTGATACTTAAATTGTCATAGTTTATCGATTGGTCAGATGAAGGATTGACGGCTTACTCCTCTCAGATATGCCGGCACTTAAAAATTTTGTTGCTTTGCTAATTTCATCAGCTCATTTACAGGCCTAATTTTAGGTGTGTTAAAGATAGAACAAAAAGGTTTGCATAAATGCATAGCTCTCTAAAATTCATTTCTTTGTCCTAGAAAAATACACGGGTCAAAGGTTAAAAGGGCCATATAATAATTATAAGGCATTTTTTTTTAATATATTGGTAAAATTCTGAATAATCTCGCAGGAAGGAGGAGGAAGATGTGGAATAGAAACGGAAAAAAGATTATTGTAATCGATTTTGGTTTCTTATTTACAAGTTTAAGGCATGCAAAATCGGAATTTGTTAAATTCACTAGAATTTTTTCAATTTTAGAAAGTCGAAAAATTGATTATTAATGAAGTTCTAGGGAAATAGAGGAAAAAAATGATAGGCTCGAAAAGTTAGCATAAATTATATCTAATTTTCCAGTTTAATGGATGGCTTCAATTCTATCAATCAAATTACCCTCAAAGTATTTTTGTAAAAATGTCAAGAAAAGATTTCAGGCAATATTTCTTATAAGCCTTATAGCATAAAAAATTTTGCGAAGAAAGTAAATTCAATTTTAAATTTAAAAATTTTAAAAATTGATGCTTACTGAGAGAGTTGTAAAGCAAAACTTACCACATCTCTTATGCGAAATAATACCATACTCGTTGGAAGGACTAAAAGATAAATTAAATTTCCTTTCCAAAACTATATGATTGACAGGAAGTGACGATGAACAGGTGCAGTTCAAATGATTTCGATCAACAAATTATTGAACATCAATGAGCAAATGAGTGAATGAATCGATGTTGCTGATATCACTGATAGTGGCGATGTGATAAGAGGAAATGATAAATAAACAGCTACGTGAAAAAAAGAGAGAAATAAAAACGCGTGAAAGGTGAAAGGACACTTAATGGACAAGTAGTCTGAATAATTAGGATATTTTGTAGAAATAGCTGACCAATAATTATCCGTCTGATTGTTTAATTAAAACGTTTAATATTATTGACAATCGCTCAATCAGTCCGTCCACGCCAAGTTCACAGTAATTAAAATGGAATTGCTCGGTGAAAATTCTTTGGCAGAGAGGTGGGAGAGGAAGGGACGGCATAAATGAATGGAATTTTTGACGGTCTTTTTAATTACTACTTCTTCTCTTCCATTTCTTTTACTTTCCGACCGTTCTAAATCGTTTTTTGCTTTATAAATATACGTCGACAAGTTAGTTTACAAGCATTTTCAATTTATTTGTAAATATTTCAAAATTTACAACTAACATTTTTAGCAATTTTTTATTGCAACTTTTTACACCTAAAAATATTGGAA